>BJFM01001888.1:78183-92427 GCA_016586285.1 Arothron firmamentum | reverse complement strand
GGGGGGGGGGGGGGGGGGGGGGGGGTTGTGTGTACTTGCTCATTGTTTTGAGATGAAGCAACGCTTTATGAAATGAGAGCGGAAGAAGGTTCTGGTTGAGAGTGCTTCCATGTGTGATGGGGTTAAACGGGATTAGGAGGACAGGAGCTGCAAGGGGCTGAGAGGCTTGTGAGGACCTCACAGTCACAGTCTCACACACACACACACACTTAAAGACCCGAGATTCACCACCAGCAAAGAACCATTTATTTTGGATTAGAAATTAGTTTTGCTGTAGATTATTTCCTTCCTGAGAATACCAAGCAGGTCCTGGTTTATTGGATACCAGACTGGTCTGGTGCCTGGAAGTCTGTGCAATTGTTTCTGGTTCATACGGTTTGTTCTCTTTCTTGGTTCTTATGACGTTATGTTGCAATAATAAGTTCATGCAGCTTTACTAACAGCTGTTTAATTAAGATCAGCATGAGAGATGCTAACTGTTGAATCAACGCTGCAACACTTAATTAGCGCACCTGCTAACTACTAACTTCAAAAAGTCCTGGACAAGAACTTCTGTCGATTAAAAAACTGGTCATCTCTCACCTCGCTCACTGTCTTATGTAAGCAGCGTACAAATTCCTGCAGGTCGCAGCATGGCCACGTTTGCTCCAAACGCAGATGATGAACGAGCGCGGCTGGACTCGCCCTCACCCGCTTTACTTACACGTATCCATACGGGCAGGTCTTGCTGCAGGTCAGGGGTCGGCACTTGGGCGACGGGACGCTGCACTCGCACACCTCGCAGCCAAAGTCGTCCCTCTCGTATCCCATGGGGCAGTGCAGCGGGCAGTATCTCCCCAGGTCGGGGCAGGAGTCGTCTGACAGAGCGGAGGGAGAGGGTCACGTGACACGTCATGTGGGCACAACAATCGTGTAGCTGCGCCTCCTGAGGCCACTCTCATGAGTTATGGCTGACACGTTCATGCCTCCGTGGCTGTTCGGCCTCGACGTTTCAGCGAAGAAATGCAAGACGCGGCACGTTTTGGTGGGATGGCCCCTGGAAGCTTTGAAGCCTTCAGGTGCACCAACGCTGAGGACGGAGAGCGGACTTACTGCTGAGGCACTGGCAGAGCAGACACCCGTTCTGGTCTTGTTGGAAGCCGTAGGGGCAGTCGTTGGCAGACAGGGAGCAGTTTTCCAGCGGAGGGCAGAGCATGGGGCTCACCGTTTCATAAGAAGGCTCTGAAGGACAGAAGGGTAGCGTCAGCGACAGCCTCCCCGACACTCAACAATCAGCACACCGTGACCTCCGATATATTCCTTCCTTTGGTTCCTGAACCCTGGCGCTCACAAGCCTCCAGGTGTGCGCCTTTTGATAGCCGCCGTTCACGCTACCGTCAGTCTGGAGTAAAGCGCAATTCCAGATAAATACAGAGCAATAACGCCAGGGTGGGACGCTGGCTCTGTCCCCTCCGTCTCCCATTAATGACCCGACTGGACTGAAATTAGATTAGAATCTGCCCTGGATGGGGGCCAGATCTGTTGTGAAGCCACAACAAAAGACCAACACACAGGCGCACACAGGCACACACACAGGCGCACACAGGCACACACACAGACACACACACAGGCACACACACTGAAGCGGCTCTCCGGATACATTCGGTGGGAGGAGCAGCCCAACGAGCTGTAACTAATTATGCTTGCATAAAGAAAGGATCCACTTCTATTATGCAGCCACACACACACACACACACACACACACACACACACACACACACACACACACACACACACACACACACACACACACACACACACACACACACACAGGTGGGTCTCATTTTGGCGGGCAACAGTAATAAAGGCGAACAAAGGAGCCTACAGCTCCAAGAATGCTCCACGGCCTCCTTTTAACGAGCCCACGCTGATGCAGCCTCTGTGGCAGAGCCGTGGAGACGTGGGAGCCTCCTAGGCGAGGGTCCTTCACGTAAGACATGCGATGGAACCAAAAGGAGGAAAAACCAAAAAACCCCACTGAAAACGGCTGTCCGTACCTTCGCAGAAAGGGCAGCATTCTCCGGGGATCTTGACCGGGTTCTGGCAGCTCTGCTTGCAGGCCATTGCTGTGCAGTGCGGTTCCGAATCCACGCACTGGCAGAAGGTGCAGTCGTCCTCCTTCCACTGTTCCTCGTGAGCCCGCAGCTTGTTGTTGACCCAGCAGCTGGCCTTGGTGCTGTCCACCGCCAGCAGCTCCACATCTGGGAGAGCAGGAGACAGGACAGGATGAAGGAAGAGGAAGAGGAAGAGGAAGCCTGGTCAGCCTGAGCTTGAGGACTGAGGTCGTGACACTCGTTCACAGCCGCGTCATCGCGCTGATCATTTCACCGGTTCGTTCGGTCAGTGGATCACGCCACGATGAGAAGGTCTTTAGGCAGGTTCACCGTCCCACCAGACGTTCCTGGTGGACGGCCTCATCAGACACGCCCCCGAGCTGCTGACGACGCAGCTCTTCCTGCATCACCGGCCGAAAAAGCCGATTTTTCCTGTGTGTATTGCTGCCCACCGGCGTGATCCCACCACCGCCAAGGGGATTCTAGCGTTCTGACGCCTGCAGGGTGACCTCATTCCACAAGTACGCAGAATTCATTTACCCTCTCGGCGTCACGTCAGGAGCATGAAACGCACCGTGGACGGGAGGTTCTGCCCATCTGGCTGCGATTAGCCTGAAAGGATCCATTTTTCTCTCACTGCACCTCACGCACGCTGGAGCGTGACCTCCAAATGAGGTGTTGCTCCGGAGCTCCACTTTGATGACGCTGGGTGAAAGCAGCAGCTCGTGGTGATGAAGCCGATGCCAAGGTTGGTTCGTATTAAAACCGCAAAATTCCCAGAATGTACAGAAAATATATGGAAATGTTCAGAAACCTAATGTCAGAATAGGCGTTTGTTAGCTACAATGGAATAAAACAGCACCCTTAAAGCACTCTCTTGGCTGAGTAAGTGATAATTTAACATTTTAAAGCGCAGCACTGACAAATACTGAAGCTTTAAGCGGCAAACATGCGCTCTCAGTACAGTTCATCCCCAACCACTCACTTAAAAATGTTCCTCTTCTGCAAACATCTGACTTAAAATTCCACAAAATACCATTCATTCCTTCAGAGTTACATCCTTGCCTGAACTCTGGTTCCATAATTCAGATCTGCTTAGGCCACAGCTGAGGCCCAATAGCATGCACGTTGCATTTGGAAACTGATGGTTTCCAGTTGAACGCTTCCATCACTGTAGAACATCCACAGAGTTCCTTCCACTAGCTAGCTCAGCTCACATACTGATGGGCAGAAACGTGATCAACGTGTGTGCGGTGAACGTGCGTACCTATGCAGACGGGGCAACACTCGCCCTCAGGAATGTAGAAGTTTTCACAGTCCGGCTCGGCGCACTCTGCCTTGGAGCAGAAGGAGATCCCACCGCGGCACTGACACAGCCAGCACGGGTCCATGCGGTACACCTCTCCCTCTGAGAACTCCTTCCCGTTGTGGACGCACTTAGGAGAGACTGAAGAGAAGAGACGGGGCGATCAGGAACCTTTGAAGCGACCACCGCAGCACCGGCTGGGCCTCGCCGGCGGGGTGGGATGGCATTTATCAGACAATCTGTCAAGTCCTGAAAAGCTACTGGACACTGCAGGAGAAGATCACAGCAGAGGGGTTGAGGCAGAAGGTGGACTCACGCTGGTTGTGGCAGGAATCAGCTAGATCCACTAGAACCAGGCAGCGTCCTGCACGCTCACCGGGATCTAACCTCCTGCTCTGGGTTTAAAAAATCAGAATCAGACCGTTTTTTAACGTAATAAAATAAAAGTAAATTTAAGCTGCTCCCATGTTTAAAAATAATAAAGCTGAGAAATGGTTTCATTTCCATTTTTAAAAAATACAAGATGAAACGGTGACCAACACCATGAATAACCTAGAGCCAGCCTTATCTAGCTGCGGGTCC
Source organism: Arothron firmamentum (assembly GCA_016586285.1). Lineage (NCBI taxonomy): Eukaryota > Metazoa > Chordata > Actinopteri > Tetraodontiformes > Tetraodontidae > Arothron > Arothron firmamentum. Next base: position 88,446 of record BJFM01001888.1, on the reverse strand, counting down.
GACCTTGACTCGTTCAATCCCTTAGCGAAGCATCCCGCTGTGGCGAGTGGGTGACAATCATGTGACAGGACAGTCATGTGACTTTCCAAAAGGGTACTGAAAATGTAACATATATTTAGCAACACAGAGCTGAAAAAGGGAATAAAAAAAACCATGCTGTACGGTATAAGCCCCAGAACCTTTCTTTAAAACTTTCTCTAAACGTATGTTCACCAAATTGTCTTCAAGAAACACCATTATTCGTGAAAAGGAACTTGTTTAACAACGAGAACGACACTGAAAGCTCAAGCAGCCCTTTCACTGAACTGCTCAGTGAAGCGCTGAACGCCAGCGCAGTGGTTTGGGTGGTCATTGTTGAGCAACCACACTCAAGCTCAGACCCACAGCAACAGGAGGGAGGTGAGGCAATGTGGTTACGCAAGAGTTTCAAAGGATCACGGAGCGAGTGCGCCGCCAGGCACCCCGGTGTCTTGTGCAGATGCGAGCAGATGTTGGGCCCTGCGGTTTCCATGGATGTGGGAGGAGGACGAGGCAGCATCTGTACGCCATGCCTTCCAGCGGAGCCTCGGACCCCCGCGCCTCCTGACAACCAGCACCGCGCGCTAACACAAAGCAGATGGGCCAACGGAGACCGGGGATTTATTTTCCTCCTCTTCACCATTCTGCCGCATCCGTCCTTCCTCTCTGTGCCTCCCAGAGCCTCTGAAGGAGGCAGCGCGGCGTTCGTCACGTCAGGCTGGGTGAGGCGTACTCTCTCTCTGACCTGACCGAACACACCTGGTCAAACCCACCAAGCACCAGTGCTGATGTTTGTTGCTTATTAGGAGTTGAGGCTGGAGCGAACTGGAAACCATTTCTGGGGCGATCTCAGCCCTACTGTTTAAGGAGAGCTCCCGCGGGGGGGGTGTCTCACTCAGTCAGCTGAAGTGCTAATCAACAACAGAGCAAGGCTAAATGGGATCAAACAGGATTATTTGTAACATTAGATGACATCAGGACGGTGCTGGCAGGTTTCCTTTCGCCACCCGGTTGCAAGCATTCTGCAGCCAGCAGTGGAGGGACTCCATCAGCGGCGGAGGCCCAACCACACAGGCGGGTTGTACTGTCACTGCACGCACCCGCACCGGCTACACGCGGGCCCTCGTGTTTAACCTTAACCTGTTTGCAGCTGACGATTGACACGTGCGCTACATGTACAATGGGGGCTTCTGTGGCATCAGGTGGAAACCAGGCCGTCCCCACCACGTCTCCGCCCGTGGAGCCTTCGGACGCGGCGCAGTCACGCGGGCCTAACGGACAGTAGGGCCTGCACAAAAGGCATCAAGCCCCGGACCCAAAGGGCAGCAGACACTTGTTATCAAAACACTGATCCCATGGCCCCCACGGCTGCCATTCAGCCCCCACTAGGCTGCCGGACCCGATTACCCTCCCCACTGGCAGACTGGAGCACATAAAAAGCATTCCCATCAATGAACTGCTGAACCTTTTCCCGTTGGACGTGTGACCAGACAGGAACCCTTTGACACTGCACTTCTGTTCAGCAAATTCACAGCCTAAGCACTTTTCTGGTCACTAGGCTCGTTAAGTCCATTAATTCCAGGACACGGCACTCATTTATTCAAGTGGAGGGGCCAGAATGGGAATTTGTTCTGTTGGTAAAACAGCGAATATTTGTTGGGGGCGCAGAGTAAACAGCCCTGGACCGCAGGTCCCCTCCCCGTCTTCCTGACTCTCCTGGCTGGCTTCTATGTGCGCTCAAGGTCAACTCGGTCTGCTCGCTGACTTCCTTCAGCGGGGTGAAAAGCTGTTCTCAGACACAAAAGAAATTGCTTCCTTCCAGGCGCTAACATCTGATCGTGTGGGGGTGCATTCCGCTGCGAAAATCACCTTTCTGGCACTCAAAGGCGCCACAGCAGTCTCCCGGTTGGCCGCTGGCCTTGCTGAGAGGCACGGCACGCTGTCCGCTCGGGCACTGGGGCTTGCGGCAGGCACCAAGGTCGCAGGTGCAGCGGGGCGGGATGGAGGGGCAGCAGCCACCCGGGGGGGTGTGACTCTTGGTCAGGACAGAGTCCTTCGGGCAGGAAGGTACCTCCAGGGCGGGACACACGACCCCGGCACACCTCAGCTCCTCTGGAAGACAGACACGGACACAGATCAAGGTCAGGCTACAGGAAACAGTCTGCCTTGTGTGAGAGCTGCCTCCTGTAGCATCATCTCATCCCCTTCAAGATGAGGCGCAGGACTCCCGACAGGCTGAGGCCTCTCTGGAACCCTGCAGGGCTCCGGTCCAAAACAGCCCGACTCAACTGCCTGGACAGCCTTAGCAGCTCCTCGAAGTCTAAAAGCAGTCATTAATACCAGTCAAACATCAATGGAGCTTTTCTTGCTGCCAGCTTGGAGCCTCCTCTGTACTTAGCGCAGCAGAATGTGTTTATCCAGTCAGTTAGCGCAGCCAGAATAATAGCCCCGATAGCCCTGGTTAATGTTGGAAAAGGCTTTAACCAGCGCTGGAATCCCCAGCTGGAGGCTTTAAGGATGTATTTTGGAAACTGCTCAGGAAAAGAAAAGTGGGGTGCCCCTCTGTGCAGTCATTGTGTGAGAACAGTAGCCACCTTACAAGGATTGGATTACCGTAACCAAAGGGATGTGCTTATTTTGCTTCTCAGTGTAACTGTAATTCATCCAGTGAAGGCAGGAGCGGAGGATCGGGGCGAGCTCGCCCTGTAATTGTCCATCACTGACTCATTTTCCAGATCACCTCCTGAGAGCTGAGTCAATGAACACTTTGTTGGATTTCACAGCAGAGGACGGACGCAGGATATAACAAATCAGTGTGGAAGCACTTCTGCTTCTATACATTAGCGGCTAAGTGGCTGTTGCATAACAAAGTTCAACAAAAAGACTTTGATGGTTTCTGAGGAGGGATGTCAGGTTCTAACTGGTGTCTCAGGGGACGCGACCTCGTTCCAGGACCAGTAAGTGGATCCCTTCGGGTTTTGACACAGGACACCAGTTGGCAGGTCAGGGTCAAACTTTCTGATGGCCCAATCCTCCGCTCTGACCCCCATACTGCTGCTGTCGCACTTCCGCAGCCATGTGACGTCCACCAGATCCAGAATCAACATGGCCGAGAGCGGCCGAAAGACTGCCGTCGCTGTATTTTGCTGGGCGGAGTTAGCGTTTTCTGACTGGGGAGAGCTAAAGGGAAAGGTGGGACCTTCTCCAGCTCCAGGTAAACAGAGCGGCGGTATAAAATATCTGAACTGTGCAGTTGGCTGGAGCAACCTGGGAGCAGTAACGACAACCACAAGGCTCTCATTGACACTGCTCAGCTGTGATGTTTATCAAAGAAAAAAAACTGGGGGGAGTTTACCCCTGAATGAAGCAAGGCCGCGACCTTTTTAACGGTTTCTGGCCTCGCGCCCATGCTAGAGTTAAATAAACGTCAGCTGGGAACACTGATTGGCCCGTGTCTCACTTCGAGGAAAGACGAATGTCTTCTGCTGCTGCTGCTCAATTGGTTTTGCATATGAAAACCTCAGCGTAGCGTTCAAAGCCGGAGAAATTACCCTGAAGGATGTTGCACAATGTTCCGTGGTGAAAAAACACTTTCCACGTATTGTAGGCGTCTCAGAGAAGCCTGATTAGTCTTTCAGCCGCGATAATAGCCGAGGTTAGAGAGCGCCGGGAAAAGCAGCTGGCAGACGGACTATTGTCATTTAAATGAACTGAATTATACGCAGCCGCGGAAACCGTCCAATTAAAATAATTTTCTCGCTGCCGCATTTATAGTAACAATAGTCAGAGCGAGGGAAAGGGGAAAAGAGATGGCTGCAAATGGATTTTACCCTGGGTGTTTGTGTTTTATCTCAGAGGACGGTAATTAGCACCCACTAAACCTTTTTTTTTTTTTTTAATCACAATGCTGGCCGCGTGCCAGCTTGCACGAGCGCACGAGCTCTGGTGAGTTGGGTCTGATAAATTCCTTCTGCAGATTAGGCAACACGTGCGACTGAAAGATAGCAAAGAGCAGGAAACCTTTGACCTGCAAGGCACACCTGACACGCGTCGGGCGGAGGTGGGACACGGAAACCGCCTCACTGCCACAGGTCTCTCATTAGCGGCGCGTATCTTGGGCATGTCAGCAGCTCATTAAAGAGAGAAAAACAGCTCCTATCTTAAGGTTTGGTTTTTTTTCTTCTTCTCTTTGAGTACAAGGAGCCGAGTCTTTCACCAAACCAGAGCGGCTTGGCCAGGCAGAGGAGGCTGTGTTGACAGCCTGAGTTTACTCATGGAAAAAAAGCGCACAATGTGAGTGCTGTTCACTGGCTGACTTTGGAAGCAAGTCAGCGGAGAACAAAGCCGTCTCAGTCCTGCTGCTCTCTGCAGATTTGGGGTTTGTCCTCAGGTTTTAAAAAGTTACACCAGAAAGGATAAATTCACGTGAAACTGCGGAGGCCCGGAGCTCTGGCTGTCTCTATAACGGCACGTGCGAGTAAACGGAGCAGGAGGCCAACAGAGCAGAGCTGGGACGGGGTCAAAAGGCACAGAGGGGCGACTGCAGAGAGACGCTAGAGACTTGGCAGCGTGGTGTCTGGAGTTCGAAGCACGAGGTAGTCGGTGGCGGACATGCTCGGCTGCACGCGCTGCTCCCCCGCTCGGAATACTGTAGGTATCTGATCAAGACGATCTCCTCAGGCACAGCTGCGAATGTTCGAAAGAAGAATCGAGAATCTTCAGATGTTTGCGAGGGTGCCCAGCGAGTAGAGCAAGCATGTGTGCATTCCCTCGCAGTCAGATGGCCCCAGATTAAAATGACCAAGAGCGCGCTCCACTCGAGTCTGACGGACAGCCCCGCCGTCTGTCAGCTCATCTGCAGAAAAGTGCACAGGAAAAGGGTGAACATGCTCAGGTGCACGGCCGTTTAAAGGAAGTACAGTTTAGTGGCGATACTCATTCAGTCCTCATCTGTTGGACGTACATGGGCACGGGCCGGCTGTCGGATTTTGTCGGTTGGCAGCTGAGCGTGAGGCGTCATTCCACTGAAATCCGCCTCTACCTTTTCGGGCTACACACAAGACTTTTGTTTTGTCTTTGAAGCCGTCACCCATACCAACACAAACAATGACGCAGCGGGCAGCTCGCTGGCTCCACTGGCCCGAGCGTAGACATCTCGTGCCCCTGCCAGCCGCTAGCTCTGCTTTAGCCAGCAATAGCGTCACCACAAAGAGCCTGCACCCAAGCAGAACTAACCGTGCTCTCACACAGGCAACGCAAGGCAGGACGGGGGTGGCCTACGTGGGTGTGTGAATTTGTGGGCGTGAGGTCAGCTTGTGCACGCCGCTTCCCTGTGGATGAACTTCAGTGTGACTGCTAGCCAAAAAAAAGGGGAAAAAAAAAAAAATCATCAGACAACCAGACGTCTTAATGCTTGTGTGCCTCATCACACAAATGTTAGCACAAAGTGATTCCGGCTGCGGTTGAATCCACTGACTCATCCTCTTTAGGGAGCAGCAGGGGAATTCCTCCAACATAGCAGTCAGGGGCCTTATCGCGCACGAAATATGTAAACCCTTCTGGGGCGTAAAATTACAAAACGCCACCCTCTGAAGCCTTTGGGGCCGATACTTGACACAAATAAGTCGACAAAACGGCCAAAATGACCACAGATGTGAATCTACATCTCCCGTCAGAAGCTGTTTTGGCGTTGCTTCGCTGCCGTGTTAGTGTCCCGAGTGCATGTAAAGAGCAGCATCAACGCCTCGGAAGCCGGTTTACGAAATACGTTTTCTCTTCCAAGCATCTGCTAACAAAGTCTGTTGTGTCACGACAACAAAGGGCTGGATGGAAGCAGTCAGCCCGAGGCGACTGAGCAAGTAAGATCCTTACCACAGAGTCCTGGTCTGGTCGGAGAGGAAGCTCTTTCCGATGACAGACAAAAGAAGATCTCCGCTGAGACATCCACACAAACAAGATAATTATCACAAGCAGCCATGTGTGCGTCTCTCTGCACACACATGAATACTTACAGACATAACAGACACACAATCTGGTATGTTGCTTAATGAGGGGGCCATCGAAGGCTGGCTGTGTGTGTGTGTGTGTGTGTGTGTGTGTGTGTGTGTGTGTGTGTGTGTGTGTGTGTGTGTGTGTGTGCGCGCAGTGAGAACTCATAAGCTGCTGAAAAATGTTGTTTATAGTTTTCACTAGCGTGACTTTTAACTGTCATCCGCTCGGCTCGGGCTTTATGATGTGGGGAGGGAGGAAAAAACAAAAAGAAGCGGATCTTCCAGTGCAGCACTAGGCCTCGGTGACATGTTTTCCAACGTAATTGTTTGGCGGACAGGCTTCCTGTGGGATTTACCGAGCGCGCGGGCTCGAGACGTGTTCCGTTTTATCTGAAGGCCAAACTATCTCAGACGTGTTTATGTTGCACATTCCTTAAAAGCTGAAATGTCAAACAGAAAGCAACACGTGTCTACAGCCATATTCACACATGGATGGAATAAAACAATTCAACTTAAGACTAGCTTTTGACTACTTCTGATACATGTTTACAGGAGCGTTTTTTCAAACGTTGCAGTCACGTGACACTTAAACAATGAGGCAGAGTTTAGCATTGAATATTTAGCAACTTAAACCATCTGTGAGCGTCTAAGTTTTGATATAAATGTGTGTAATCAGGGAGAATGTTGAGCACATAGTATTCACTATTCTGAGTGGTTGTTTACTGCAACATTTTTGGCTGCGTCTGCCTGCGGCAGCACTTACTTTGTGCACTCAAAGATGTCCACTCGAGGTTTACAGAACTTTCTTTTCCTCAGTTTGTGGCAGATCTGGCTGATTTTTCACGCTTTAATAAAGAGTCATTCGAGCATGACTGCACTTGATCAGTCCCTCTCAAATTGGTGAAAAAAAAGGAGGAAATGAAAGAGAAATGAGCATGAAGAAGAGTGTGAAAGCTTCTATGGAGGGATCTGTGTAGGGTCCCTCTGTATGCCCAGATGATCCTCCAATTTCCTGCCAGCGATGTTTTTATCGATGCCTTTGCACCTCGGGGACAACCTCACCTCTATGTTACAATTGATATTAGAATTGGAACATGAGGATCTAAAACTGGTCAAAAGGGAACAAAAATGCCAGCAGGTTCACTGGTCAGTGCTACTGGACTCCTACGCTTCCTTTCACACAGGCACTGAGGCGAGGCGTCAGGACTTCTGGGCCCTGCTCAGAGCTGACGGTGACATGAAAGCACCTCAGCAGCCGAAGCCACCCGATATTACCGCTTGAGACGAGCCGGTGCTCTACTATAAAAGTAACTTTGTAGTTGCTAAATCCATTTCAGAGGCCTGCATAAATCCTTCCAGCCCTCTTCAGATTAAATGCCCTAAACTGGCCAAGGCTGCTGGTTCCAGTAGCGGGTCATCTGAGGGTTACCTGCAGCTTCCTGGCACTGGCTGCGGTTGATGTAGGCAAAGTGGTGGTGGCAGCTCTGGGACTCACACACGCAGCCCTCGGAGGTCAGGTTGCAGCCAGAGAACATGCAGGCCGGGTTGGAGGGTCCCACGTACTTCTCCCTGTGTCGCTCCCGGTGCGCGTGTCTGCGGCCCTCTGGAAGCAAACATCAACGCCAGTCAGCCATGAGTCACACATGAAGACGCCGCTCGGCTGAAGAGGGGAACCGAGCGCTAAAGTTCTGGGCGTGCACGTCATCACTCTCATGTGAGCAGCGTTAGTCACCTCACATCTGCTGCGGATTACCTCGCGTCAATAGACAACGCTATTCCCTCGGACTTTTGGGGGATTTTATGCTTTCACGTGTTTTGGAACCCATCTGTGATGGAAGGGGCCTCACCTGACTTACCGGGCCTCATGCAGCTTTCACGGTCCGGATAGGCGAAGGAGCCCAGGCAGGAGTGGCGAGCATCGCACGTGCACTGTCCTCCAGCCCTGTCGCAGCCCGTCATCAGAGGACAGCGCTCATCCTCCAGGCCTGCCTCAGGGTGATCCGGGAGCACTGAGGAGCAGCACAACCAACAGACAGAATGTAAACTTCTTACTTGAACCTGGTTTTTCTTTGTCTTGCCTATTTTCTGGCATAAAGGCGACACAGGGAATCGTAAGGGTAATCACACTGCTCTCAAAATGCTAGCCAGCCTCCAGCCCCCCGGCTTCCAGCCCCGGTTGCAACACGCTGCCTGGACCCCGAAGTGAAAGACGCGTCAACTCTCATTGTGCCACACTCCTTAAACCATCGAGGCAATGTGTATGTTTAGCTCCACGGCGAGCCAGCCTCCCTGGGAATCCAGCCCGGCCCCGCTGCAGCGCCACTCGCACCGTTACCCACAAACCGTTCCTCCTCCCCCTCCAACCCCCGCCTCTGCACCTTCGTCCAACTTGGACGAGACTTTACAATCCATGGGAATATAAGACATTCCAACGTCTCCCACTATTGTGAGCAAAAACATAAAAAATCCCAGCAAAACCCATGAGAATCAAATACCCCAACATACACAGTGTTCCTTTCACAAGCGTGCATAAACACACACATTATATATATATATATGCATATATATACCCGCAAATTACCCTCCTTCAGAGTTGTCCAAGCGTGGCCGCAGAGTAAACAGGATGAGACTAACTGTAACACAGAGTAGCCTCTTCCAGAGTTTTTAGCTCCCAGGCTCCAACCAGCAGCGTCAAGTGCAAGCGAAGCTTATCGTAACTCTGCAGCTAGAGAAGAACAATGCAACAGAGGAAAAGGTGAGAACAACAAAAACACCAGGAGCTTTACCAGACTAGTGCGATGACAGCACCTGAACTCAGGAAATATCCCGCTGCATGCTAAAACGGCAGTCTTTTGTCATAGCTTTCAGTCCTGGTGGCCACACAATGTTCTTAATGTAGGCCGCCTGTGGAAGGTTACACCACCTCTAACCTGAGTCAGCCGGTGCTGTTAATAGCCCTCTCAGGCAGCCAGACACGCAACGCACAAGCAGCCTTTTCAATAAAGCACACCAGCCTTTTCCTTTGCGATTTCCTTTCACCTTAAAATGATCTTTGACTTCACTCTTTCTTTCCGCCCCGAGGCTTTCCCCTCCGTTTCTGTGTGTGGCGCTTAAACAGGTGGAAGTCAAAACATCTATAGAATGTCTGGACACCAAAGACATTGTCTCATGAAGTTTCTCTCAACTGGTCTGCCACCGTTTGGCCTCATTCAACCCAAGCCTGCTCTGGTCTGGCCTCTGTATCTCCTGTCTGGTCTGGCACGGCTGGGGCCAAGGTCAGTGGCTTCATCCCGGGTGGGTGGGGGGGGGAATCCTCTCTCAGCCACTGAGAGCACTTGTCTTGGCAGCCGGGGCCGCGATGGGAAAGCTGACCTCTCGAGTCCCTCCGGCTGATAGCGAGCTTAAAAGGCAGTCTTTGAAACATTAGATAATACCAGAGGAAAGTAGAAGGCATGTGAAGGAGTGCAGCGGACACGGTGTCCCAGCAAGGCAGGCATGCTGTTACGTGGTATTTTAAGTGCCTCCAGTGCTCAGGGGTACTCGCTGTGAGAGCACAGACATAAGAATACAGCAAAAACAATCAAAGCTGCGCAGACGTCACCGTCTGGTTCATCAACGATGCAAACGTGATAAAGCAGCAGATGAGCAGGTGCTTCTGAGCGGAAGCTTCAGCATCCGATTCACCTATTGGCATTTTATCCACGGCGCCCTGCCATGCCTGAACGCAGTTTATAAGTAACAGCAACAGAATTCAAATACCGGTCCGGTGGAATTTCAGAGGAATCGCCGAAACCTGCTCCCTGTTCAAGAGTGGAACGGAAAAAAAGATGAAGAGGAATAGCCAGGAATAACCCGAGGTCACGTCCGCGTCTGTTCCAGGCAGAAACACGGCAGGGAAAGGTCGAGCAGAACCTGATTAGCTTATTAAAGATCCGACACCCTGGACCTTTAGCAGACGAGGGTAAACGGAATGATTCATTGCTGCGATAGCGCTCACACGCCATGTTGTGTGGTTGCTGGGTTCTTCCAGATGACGGCCACCCAGAAACACCAAACAGCGAGCTCAGAAGCCGGGGCTCAGCTAGCAGAAATGTTTACCCTCTGCGTATGATTGCTGGACTAATCATTTTAAGACCCCTGAAGCACGAGGAGGGAAATCTGGGATCAGCCTCCAGGAGCCGGACGGCTGCGGCCCCAGGATGCACGCTGGAGGGTGTTGATTTGGACCACCCCTCCAGACCCCTTTGGTGGGGGG
>BJFM01001888.1:41559-55430 GCA_016586285.1 Arothron firmamentum | reverse complement strand
GGGGGGGGGTAGCAGACAGAAGAGTTATGTATTGTATATGAGGCAGCAGTGGCCTGACAGCTAGAAAAACAGGGCTCGGACCACAAGGTCAAGAGTCACTAACAACTTCAATGAAGAACTATAAGTAGGCAGAACAACTGTGATTTAAGTGCACGTTTGTAGAGATTCTTTCTTTAAAGATGCAATTTAAACAAAGTTTGGGTCCCTGGGCAGCGTTGTTAATGATTAAAGCCATGGATTTTTTTTTTTTTTTTCAACAGGGAGATTCTTTGACTTTGCTACATTATAATTAGTAACTATGTCCTCTTCCCTTAAAAACTAATCATACTAATCATCACCCTGTGTGAATATAACCTCCCCGTTGCTCTTCTCTGTCTGGTGCATCTGATTTGTGTTTTTTGTAATTATCAGCAGGAAAGCTGTGGAGTCGTTTGTGGAAGTAAACGACATTTCATCGCGCTCACGCTCACGCTCACGCTCACGCTCACGCTCAGCCACAGACTTCACGAGTTCTCCTGCTGTTGTTGTCAGCTGACGGCGGTGATTAAACTTGACAGCTGTCCTGCTCTGGCTGCTGCTCTGTGCAGTTTGCACCGCTCACCGCCACTTATTACGCAAAGCTCACACAGATCTCTGTCGTTAGTTAATTGCATCAATCGTAACTAAATTCCTACTCTCTTCCTGGTGGAAATGTGTGATTACTCATATTCACTCTTGTCAAGTTTAGCACATTGCCCACTTGTTGATCAGCTGATCTGAAGTCAGTTTTCACTTTCAAATATTCCAAAATAACAGCCAAACTGAAGAGAAACGCATATTTGTAGACAATGAACAAAGTCATGGCTTTAACGACTGAGAACTGAGCTGCAGTCAGTGAATCACCGTTGAAAAAACAAAAAAACGCGGTGCAGGTTTGCTTTTCTGCCGCCGAGAGCTGACGGATGAATGAAATGAAAGACGTCCTGACTTGCCTGGAGGAGGCCTAATTATCAGATCGGTGGGCTGCGGCGTCCTGCTGGCCTGATGGCACCGCAGCTGCTCAGTGCCACATTTTTACTGTCTGTACACTCACCGTCGCAGCTCCTCTTTTCCCCTCTTACATTGCTCTGCATCACTGTGCAAACACTGGTTTATCTAAAAGGCTGTCCTGGTGCACACCTGAGTCACTCACTCTCTAGGACACAGTCCCTAAAATGTATTTATTTATTTATTTTTTTCAATGATCGATTCCTGCTTTTACAAAAATGGCTAAAACTAGGGCCTGAGAAAGGGGGTTCATTTTCAAATGCAGGCATGGGGCAGAGCCGGAACAGGGGTAATGAGTAATGATTAACAAACAATACTCATTTGCTTACTACTATAACTACATACAGATATGTTTATTCTACTGTCGAGTCAATAAGTCAGTGTGTGGGGGCTTCCTGTCTGACACCTGTGGTTGTTGTTGCTATCTACAAATATTCACATGAGCAACTGAAGTTTTTGTTGACTTAATACATAATTTGTCTTTGTCAAACTCCTGAAATCCGCTTCTCTGTCCCCGTGTACTCGCACTAAACCCATTTTAATAAAAGCCAGTGCAGCTGATGACATGTCCTGCCGTGTTGCGCAGCCTCACACAGTGGCGCCGCTGTCAGCTCCTGACGTCTTATCGGCTGCAGAGATCTGTCTGACGGCATCATTACACTTAGACGGTCACTCCCTAAATCATCCTGCGTGACCGGCCGAATGTGTGACGACGTGAAATAAGCGGCGAAAGCCGAATTTATTCAGTTGCCATGAGAGCTAACAAGTTAAATCTCCATTTTGGATGCCAGGAGGACGGTTGTCTCCGAAACAGCTGATTCGTTTGAAGGGAGATTTGGGCTGAAGCAAACAAATAACAGGGAGATTAAGGCAGTGCAGCCCCCTCACTCCTTCACCCTTTTGATCCAGAACCGTTATCTAAAATACAGCCTGGATTTTGGAAGATGCTAAAAGAGTCTCCGCGGCCTTTTATTAACAGCACAATGTAAAGGGGCCCAGCTCAGATAAGGCCTTCTTTATGGATGGTGATTCCCCAGGACTGGAGACACCGAGGCCAGCCAGGAGATATTAGATGACTGGGCCCCGGAGCCTGGAATCTTCAGCCCAGCTGTTCACACAAAAACCTCCACACACATCCTGCGTGGCTGGAGAGGGCACACAGGAGCAATAAAAGCTGGGTCAGGTGCAGGAAACATGCCAAAACATGCTGCTCTGGTTATATGAAACCATCGCTGGTTCAATGTACGAGCCGACTGTCTGCCGTACCTCTACTGACATGCACTCTCCCGGCAGTGCGTGCATGTGCTTTACTTTTTCCAACAGTGAGCTGCCAAACAGTCTGCAAAAAAACCCAAAACAAAACACACAGCACACTTGCCTATTTGCACCGCGTTCATAACTGAGACACAAAATATCCGAACGGTGTCTGTTTTACATCACAAATTTAAACAAAAGACGCCCTGCTCACAGCAAAAACAACTTTTCATCGAGCCTGGAAAGAAAAATAAAACTGAATAAAACGTGCTTGATGATCATCTGACCTGTCGGCCAAAAAAAAAAACCAAACAAAAAACCCCACATCAGATAAGTTGTGTGTGTTTGAGATGGGAGAACAGGCAGACGTGGATGATAAGAGGAAGAGTTATGAGCCGCTTCCATAATGCTGTCTTTTCCTTCTTCACAGAAGGCTCATTCACCCGTGGTGAGGAGCAGAGGGGGGGTATCCAGTCCGACATCCGGGCGTGTTGTTTACAGACTTGTCGAGCTGACACGACGAGTCCGAGACGACGGAGTGATGTTAGGGGAAGCGTGCAAGTCGCAGAATCCGATCTTAATACGAAAAACAAAAACATGTGGGGTGAAGAGAACAGGGATCTAGCGGTGGATGATTCAGCGCGAGGCCCCTTTAAGAGTGTGGTGGTGGTGGTGGTGGTGGGGTGGTGGGGAGGTGGGGCGGTGTGGGGGAGGTGGTGGGGGCTTTTGTTTAGAAACTACGCTCTCCAATCTGTTGCAAGACGCTGACATCAGCAGAAACACAGCAGTGGGGGTCAGCTGGGGTGGAGGCTGCCACTCACCCCGGTGTGAAATCAAAACAGCCCGGGCAGAGCCTGCAGGCTGCGGAAGGGAGAGCAGAAAACAACCCGCATGCTCACTGCTCGCCCGGGTTCACGTGTTCTCCCCCGATCCGCCTAACACCAGCGCTGCTGAAAAGTTTGCACGCGCGCTGTTGTTGCTGCCGGGAGCTGCAGGCTCGGGCCCATTGAACGGTGGGGGTCCAGACGTTGTCCTGACGACGGAATGATGTGAGGGGAAGCGTACATACGCCCGCCTGCGGAGCTGTTGCTCTGCAGCCTTTGGCACGGCTGACCTTTTGCCTGCACCGCGGTTTCGCTTTGTCACGTCCTTCCTGTGATAGTTTGCCAAAGCCAATATTGACCATGCCGGGCAAAAACGACCCACTTGGAGGCTGGTTACCGGTAAACGAGGGGTGGGTGTTGGCTGAATGTAGGGCCTGTTTCCCACTTCTGATGTGCCCACATCCAGGGGGTCAGAGGGCACGCTTCACTGGCAGACACGGTGAAATTAAACTGAGTCCTCAGGACGGCTTCCTGCTGCTTTGCGACCAGAGCAGAAACAGAGCAACAGGCGTTCGCCTCTGAACGAGCAGCCACAGCAACAGCCAGCCGACTGTGAGCGCACATCTACTCTACCTGACAGCGTCGCCGTGGGAACGTCTGGGACTGGGAGCAGGCCATGCGACTTAATCAAGATAAGCTGCAGTCAGGCACAAGGACGTGCGGAGCCAAGTGTCACGCCAAGGTTGTTATCGTCATCACCTGGACTCGTAGGCGAGATCCAGTCAATAGATACAGCCAGTGATCAGCGAGCGGAGACGCAGAAAAACGGCTATTAAGTAACTTTCTGTTCTGGTCGTGCTGCAGCGTGTTGCTATTGTCTCTGCAGAGCTGAGCCCACGTGTGGTTACATTCACTGCACCCCCCACTTTCACCTCCACCCAAACAGCTGTAAACAGGCAATAAATATTACTGTTTTTGCAATAGTTTCAGAACTTCTCAAAAAGGTCACAAGATTATCTTTCACAGTGGGAACATGTCAGTGTGTACACCTCCTGCCCTGTCCTCTCCTCTCCTCTCCTCTCCTCTCCTCTCCTCTCCTCTCCTCTCCTCTCCTCTCCTCTCCTGTCCTCTCCTCTCCTCTCCTCTCCTCACTTTTTTTCTTTTTTAAAGAAAGCGCTTGGTTGGTTGACTGATTTCTGGATGAAAATGACCTTCAGATAAAATGACCAAATGCTGCTATTTAAAGGAGACTCTGGGAAAGGATAAGATGGACGGGCAGGCACAAACAAAGTCTGACACATATAAACATGCAAGATGTCTTTCTCTCTCTCTCTCAAACACACACATACACACACATACAGACAAACATACATACGCCCACACCGTGATTCATGCAGACAGAGTTAGTCTCCAGCAGGGATCTGTCCTCACCAGAAGGCCTCAGGGGAAACCAGACAGAATATTTAAGACAGGCCTCTCTAATCCCCTTAGTTAGACAGAAATCACACACACACACGCATGCACGCGCGCGCGCGCACACACACACACACACACCATTTAGAGGAAGAGATTCTTCAAGGAAACAGGATATCACTACATTTGGTTGTTGTGTATTTATTTTTATTTTTACTTCAAACTTTCCAAAACAATTGGCTGTCTGAGACAGACACATGTGGGTCTGTGTGACCGCTGCCCAGCGATCCTGACAACACGCCAGCTACTCAAGAACCAACCTTCACCCGATCTGTTCACAGATATAGATGCGTCGTGTGTCTGCTGAGGACAGTCGCCATTTGGACCTCCAGTTGCTTCTTCCTGTGTGTGTGTGTGTGTGTGTGTGTGTGTGTTTCTCTGCAGTCCTGTAATGGAACAAAAGGTCACAATGCTGACTCTGCGGTCACCTGAAGTCTCTCTCCCCTCCCACCCGAACCAAACGTACGAAACTCTCGAGGAGAAGCGCCACTGAAAAACGCTCACATCCACCTACACAAGACAACAGGAGATAAACACTTTGACTCCCCCTCAGAGCTCTCGTTTGCTCTCCCTCCCTCTGTTGATGAGGGGCTTGTTATTATTGGCTGACGGCCTGCTCCTAAACTCCCAGTAGAAGGCAGATGATTGTTTTTGCTGCCTGGGGTCCAGACCCTACCTCTGCAGATCCTGTTACTGGAACTGTGGAACCTTTCCACCCAGAGTTTGACATAAGAGAGCAAGAACCATTAACCTGCATCACGAGCACAGCTTGCACGATGAGAAACAGAGTGTACTGTAGGAACAGTTATATTACCGTTGCAGTTGTTAAACCAAATCAAACATGCAGGATTATTGATTCAACTTTGCCTGGACCGAGAACTCCAAACAGACCAACACTTTCTTCCTTACGATCATTTACATTTATTTAAATAATGTATAGTACCATTTTTAAATGCAGCAGCTTTTAAAAAGCGCCGCATGGGACCTTTGCAAAATCAAATTTTATGTTTACACTATCTGGTGCTAATGCAGTAAACTCTGCTGTATGTTTAGTGTAACTTATCTTTTCCACGTAGTAGTTTTCAACGCGCACAAGCCACACGTGTGTATTTTTAGCAGCCCGCCTGAACAGCTGTTTGCCATTAGTCATATCTACTCCGACCTGATGTTATTCTTTCTAAGCCACCGGAGCTACAGTCATTGAATGACCGTTTTGGTCAAACCCTGACAGGCTGTTTCTTTTTGTTCTGCCTCAGTGGGCAAAGCGTCTCATTTGAACTGCTTTTCTAGCTTAATCATTTCCCTTTATCACTGTGGGCAGAAGTATCATAAGTGTGTGCAAAGAGGAAAGCTCAGACGGCCGATAATGAATTATTCATTGTTCTCGACTTTGTTTATATTGCTGCAGTGAAACATCAGGAGTTGTGTGCGTGTGAGCGACCGGTTGATGCTCACAGCAGATGATGTGAAGGTGTGTATGCTAATGTGCAAAGATCCACATTAAGAAAGCTGAAAAAGACCGGCTGGATGACTGATAGAGTCCCTGAACTGGCTCATGCAGGGTGTCAGAGATCAAGTCAAGGTCAAGCTCCGTCCCAAAAGGCAGAACAGAATTTCACTGCCTTTAATGAATGTGGCATTAATGGCTTCCCTCTGGGCCTGGACATAAACATGCAGTTAGTGTTTTACAGAGTGCAATTACCCCGCTGCTATGATTACCACTGCTGAGTTCCTGCAGCAGTAATCGCTGGACGGGAAGACTTCAGCTTGTTTAGTTTAATGCTACGGATCAACGCCGGACACACCAGAGGATAAAACAATAAGGAGAGGAAGGGTGGGGGAGCAAAATAAGAGAAGCTGTGACAAAACAGACAGATTAGCCTCAAATATGTAGGTACAACTTTAGTATTTTAAGAAGGATGCTGAACAGTCTGACAACAGTGGGTCGAACCAGGTAATAGTAAGCATCAAGTAATAGTATAGCAAAAGTAAGTTTTCCATGTGTTTCCGCACTCCTCCGGGCTGATGCCGTACCTGCCGCGTGCACTCTGCAGCACGTTCATTTCCTCCCTGCGTTAGTGACAACACATTTGTGGCATCAAAACAAACAGCCTGTGGATGACGGCGACAGATCTCTGCGGGGGCTCGCGCTCAATGATCACTGACCTGTGTGCAAACAGCGGGGCCCCCTGCTGGTTCCTGATCACAGAGAGATGAATACATTCATAACAAACGCGCCGCACAATAGCTGCATGTTTGGATACTTAAAGCCTCCCCACAGCTTGAACTCTGGTGGATGAATCCTCCCAGGCTTATTGAGCATTATGGGATGGAGTGTAAGTGGCCCCGGCAGTATAAAGGTGTTTGTAGCTGTGCAGATGATGCAGAGTCCAGCCAGGTTGGAGAGTTGCTAGCTAGAGGCTGGCTGGGAGTTAATGAGGGTGAAAGAGTGAATCTGGCCAGATGAAGTGCCTCTCTCTCTCGCTCTCTTTGAGGGCTGTATTTCCAAGCATAATTAGCACAGAGTCCCATAAAAGGTCAAGTTATTAACCCTTTATTGACAATTCAAGCTCAGCCCTCGAGCATCAATAGGATCAACAGTCATGTCATACACATAAACATGGTTACCGCTGGATAAAAGCCAAAGGATAAGCAGATTATAGATGTAAATTATGGAAATATGTGCACTTTGTTGCTAAAAACTTTACATGGATTTGATTGCAAACATTAAAACAGTCCAGGGGACAAACTTTACCGCATAATATGTTGGTGGCGCACATTTTCTGTGCTGTTTATCACATCAAATCCACACACAAACTCCATTGTCCCGTGCAGCAACACGAGCATGACTTGGCTCGGTACACTCCAGGGAATTGGTGCGAGCCATTGTCACACACTCGAACCTCATGGGCATGATTGAAAGCGCGAGGTTTCAGGGTGTGAGAACCACGTGAGAGAAGTTGTTGAGAGGACAAAAAAAAAAAAAAAGACAGAGTCCGAGAAAAAGGCAGACAAGGTCTCTTGTTTCGGCCTCTCGGAGGCCCAGCTGCTGCAGCTTTCAGTATTCAAATGCATGACACTGAATTAATACAGCCATTGGTAAACACTGCCGCATGAGGGCCGGAGAAACAAACATGGAGGCTGCACGGCCAAAACAATTCAGCCGGTTTAATGATGTGCTGTGAAAAAAGCAGAGACAGATCAGAGAAAGACATGACCTGGTGCGTTTATGAAGAGTTTGGGCAGAATATACCAAACTGCTATCAACAGATAGCATAATCTATGTAAAAATAAATGTCTGTACATGATTTCTTGAGCAGAATGATAACAGCCAGAGACCGTTCTCTGTGAACTCAAGCCCTGATCAGTGCCCACTGAAACTGAATTTCCTTACAGTAAAACAGCCCATTAAGACTGCTCATATTCTCTCTGCTTCCACGTATCTAAACAACTGACAAGATGAGCTGACCCCGGGGTCAGGCCGGCAAAGGAGGGGCTGCATAGGCAGCGGGGGGTTATTTCTGACCTGTTCCCCACTTGTGATTTCTAGCGTTCTTATCTACAGGGTGCGTGAGAGCCAACTTCCCTTTCCCCCCCTCTGTGCTGCCCCTGGGGAAACTTGAAGCTGCGCTAGGCTGGAGTGGGTAAGATGATGTGCAGACTCGCGTTGAGCTGCAAAAAAAAAACAAAAAAACAGCCATGTGAGGCAATTGTTTGCAATGAAACATTACTGTAACAACACAGACGTGCAGGTTCCTGCAGTTCCTTTCATCTGGCTGTGCGGGGAAATTCATTTTCAAGGAAGGAGAGAGAGAGAGTAACAAAACACAGAGACAGACAGACAGAGAGACAGAGCGAGAGAGAGAGTTCATGAGTTCAAGATTGTATCTGGGTAGTTTGTCTTGTCCTGCTAACCTCTCAACGCCATTCTGCCAACCAGCACTGGTTAGAGTTAAGCAGCTATCATAAAACCAGCCAGTTCAGTCTGAGTTCAAGAGACGGACAGAGAGAGAGAGAGAGAGAGAGAGAGAGAGAGAGAGAGAGACAGAGACAGACAGAGACAGAGAGAGAGAGAGAGAGACAGAGACAGAGACAGAGACAGAGAGGCACAGAGACAGAGAGAGAGAGAGAGGACAAGAACTGTGGCAATACTTTAGAGACACCCGTTGGGCTGCACTTGTGCTGCACTCTGATCTGTTAAGATCAATCCAGATAACAGCCCCAAACTGTGCAGTTTCATATTAGCTGCATCGAGAGAAGTTAACGCTTTAATTACCCCCTAATGAATCCACACATTTATCAGTCCACAATTTGTTGCTCCTCCACATCTAAACATCCTAAAGTAAAGAAAACAAAAGCTCCCATTGCAGCAGTAATGAATAAATAGCTCCCACGTGACCACGGGCCAAGTCCCATTTGCTCCATCCTCTGTTTGTTTTCCCCACCATTGTAATTACCCCTCCCCCCTGTCGAAAAGTCCAAACTAGCCACGGCAAAAGAAACTCAACACACCGCGGGACCCTGACACAGACCCATAAAAAACATGACAAAAGGGAATGGGGTGGCAAAGGATTGTAGATTATAGGAGCAAACATGGCATGACAGCAGGAGGAGAATGCATTGGACGTTCTGTGTGTGTGTGTGTGTAAGGTGCTTTTACCCTTTTCCTCTGGCTCTGACCCTGGCCCCCTGCCAGCAACAGTCACAGTCTAATTACTGAAATCTGTGTGCCAGCCAAGGCATTGTAGGAGTCAGTATTGTCTGGAGGCCCGAGAGAGCTGTGGCCATTCATGACCCGGTGCCCTCTACTTACTGAGGCGGAACGGCCTTCACAACAAACCGGTTTTTGAGAGAGCGCTGTGTCCGAACGACCCGCCTGCTAACTGATGCAGAGAAGCCCTGCTGATCAATAGGGTCAGAGCTCCCTGCAGAAAATGCTTCCACCAAACATTAAATCTGCTACATCAACGTGTTGCATTCAAGCCGGCCGGTGCAGCCATGGTTGGTCTGCTCCTTTGTTACGTTTATTTACATTTCTAATGGGTCTTCCTGTAATTACAGTGGTCAGCAGGTCCTCCGCTGCAGGATTTACAGATTTGCCAGTAAAGTAGTTCCAGTGCTTAATCACAAAGCTGCTGGGTTTAGACATCCAATGACCTGATGAGGACGCTCCATAATTGCATTTGTTTTCCACCTTCAGCAGTGAAATGTGAAGACGGATAGCACGCTTTGTAGTGAAATCCTTCTGCCAGATTAGATTAGAGCTCTTCTTCAACATCAGCGCCCAGCGTGGAGGGAGCGACACCAGCTTAGACTCTCTTTATCGGGGCTCTGACTGGATTTATTGGGAGTAACACGGTTAATCGGCTTGATTTCCAGAGCAAACTCATCGGGGGTTATCCTGGAAGGAAGATAAGAACCTTCGCTGTTTTCAGGCACGATAGATCTCCTGTGATCCTGTCACATGTGGATGATTCTCATTGGTCAGCGCTCGCCAGCACAATGGCGTTAAGTCTGTTATCGCTGATGCTGGACGGTTATTTACAACTGTCTTATCTCCACCGAGGCAGATGACATCTACTCATGTTCCCCCAGGAAAGCTTGAAAACATCAGGAACTTCACTCCCTGGTTTTATGAACACTTTTTGCAGAGGCTGGAATCCCAAGCGTGCCCCCGTCTGCGATTGTTCGGTGTGGCGAACTGTCATCTGTCTGGTGCGACCGCACGTCTCACCAGCGTCTCTTCCCAGCACTCAGAAGGCAGGGCCCATCCTCACCACATCTCCGCCACAACACAACACAGCTCAGAGTCGCACGGAAGCCTTCGCGAGGTCTGCAGAGCGGCCCGCCGTTACGCCGCGCCCTGCGCAAGCCGCAAGAGCACCCCGCTGAGATACTTTCGAAAGCTCACAGCAGTGCTTTTACGTCAGCTAGTGCAGATGATCACACGCCTGCAATTTTTTTTAAAATTTTTTTTACCAAATTTGTGGTCATGATTGGGGGGGTAGATTAACCAGAGATTGTTTTTCTTTGAACAAGGCCGTTGCAGGAAGGTGCTGGCGTTGGCGATGGAGACAGACGTAACGTCATATGGTCAGCTCAGACGCTCTTTTTATGTCATCAGCACGCTGCGATGCTAAGCTGTGCACGCCACAGCAGGTGAAACTGAGAAACAAAAGTCATCAGCAACTTTAATAACTGAAGTGAGGAGTGGTTTTTTTTCTCTTCACATCAGCCTGACCTCTGTCAAAAACAAATGCAGTGCTGTTGCACGCTACTCCAGGTTTTCCAGGACTTACCGTCGCCTCTCACCGCATTTGAAATTCAATCATCTTCCTTGGAAGGGAATTATTTATGAGCAAATCTGCTCGTTGGAGTGGCTCGTCCTGTGCGTTCACATGGCTTTCCGCTGGGACGGCCCATCAGAATCCCTGATTGCTGCTGCAGCCGCTGTGCCAAAACACTTGAAACAAACAAAAAAAAGGTTGGCAGGTTTGTTTCTCAAAATATGCATGTAATTACAGCAACAGTGTGCATATCATAATAATCCCTCCTCAAAATACGTGCCGTCGCCTTCTCTGAGCCTTATTAGTGCATCTGTTGTGTTGTTTGTCTTGAACAGCGTTTTCATGTCCTCCCATGGTGGAGTGGAGGTGACCGCGGGTTAATAATGAGCAGCCTGGAA
Source organism: Arothron firmamentum (assembly GCA_016586285.1). Classification (NCBI taxonomy): domain Eukaryota; kingdom Metazoa; phylum Chordata; class Actinopteri; order Tetraodontiformes; family Tetraodontidae; genus Arothron; species Arothron firmamentum. Next base: position 44,168 of record BJFM01001888.1, on the reverse strand, counting down.
CGGGTGGAGAGGAGCGCTGCATTCGCCCAGCCTCCATCCCAGGTGGCTCCCCCGCTTTGATAAGCACGGGTTCAAGAGTTTACACACAGTCTTCTGGGCAATCGCATTAGCCAGTCAACATCCCCAGACAGCAGCGTTTGGCTTGAGGTGGCCATAGCTGTGAAGGATTGAGACTGACTGACTGTTCAGGCAGCGTTTAGGCTGGTTTTTGGGGGGTTTTTTAATGGAGGGAAGAGATAGACAAAGAAGGTAAGGTGGAGGCAAAGTTTAGGTTTAGAAAAGAGCAGGGCAATAATGTGAAGAAAAAAGCAGTGTGAGACAGTGGGTCCTGATGAGAGCGAGCAAATATCCGCAGCTCATGTACAGCCAACCAGACAGTCAGTAAAGACAGAAGATTGACCTTTTTATGACTGATTTACCAAGTTCATGTTTTGCAACTTGACTTCTGGCTCTCCTGCTGCTCTCCACCCCTCCAACTTCCTCTGCAGCCATGAATGGCAGCTCGCTGCAGGTTACCAAAGAAGCCCCTCTTAGAAATCGAACCGTGACACCAAGGGATTCAATATTAAATCAGTTTTTCACCTTTTATTTAATGTCAGGCCAGTTAGTGTCAGGAATGAGCATGGCATTCCTCAGGGTAGGCTTCAAGGACCTGTTTTGTGTTCTAATACAAGTTGCTATTATACAACCTTGTAAATATCATTGCTACTGTAACATTTGAATCATGCAGATGACCTTGTTTTCACACATATCAATGCTCGGAAATCCTTTTTTTTTTTAGAAAAGTCCTATGAGTAATAAGATAACTGTCTGAGGTCACACAGGCGGTTTGCTGACCTGTCCTTCGCCACTCCAAAGATGTGAGGGCAGTTATAGATTGTGATCAGATTGTGTCACTTCAACATTTCATAGATGTTTTTATATAAAAATTGCTGATGTTTGACCTTTGACCGAAGTTTTACGTTTTCTACAACTGTGTCTTAATTCTCCTTCTGAAGAATTCATTTAGGAATGACTTGAGAACATGGGCTGTGTTGCAGCCATATTCTACCTGCATAAAAAATAAATCATCTGCAGTGGTTACCTGGTACCTTAGAACTAATTCAAAGTTTCTATTAGTGGCCTTTCACACCATACACAATCTAGCTGACAGATCAGATTTTGGACCCAAATGCAGCACACAAACCACGAACTACAGTTACAGTTTCTTTTATTGATGCGGGCAGGGAGCAACGAGAGAAACAAAGTGATCTTACTCAGTCCAGTCCGGTGGAGATCATAGATGCAGCTCCGTGCTGCGTAATTAATCAGAGGCGGAAATCCACCAGGGAATAATCCGCACGGGGAGACAGATCCCAAAGGTCCACTTGGGAAACGGAGATCCGACAGGGAGCAGGCAGAAGCGAAAACAGTCCAAAAACAGGGTCGGTCACAAAGGGAGAAGCGATCAAGGCAGGTCCAGAACGAGCAGGGTCAAAGCCGAGAAATCAATCCAAAAACGACCGCTGGAGAGTCAGGCATGAGCACAAACAATCTGGCAAGGAGAAAGCACTGGGATGAGCCTTAAGTAGGCATGAGCCCAGGTGTGCCTGATTGCCGACTGCCAGGTGAGACAATAAGCCCCAGGTGTGACGAATCCTCCTGATTGCCAATCGTGACACTATCCTCCAACATTGCTGACAAACCTTTTTCTCAGAATCTCAGAGTCCTCTGATTCTGTTTTTTTTTTAAAAGAAGTTCTGATAAAGCTTATTTCTGTTTTTAAGGCCTGCAGTTGTATTCTAAAATAGTACAAAAGTTACCCCTAAAATCACCAGCATCATGCCTGTACTTATTAGGATTTTTTTTTTTTTTGGCCAAAAAGTTCCACTAAAATCGGTTGCCTTTAATCTCTGCAAGGAGTTTGGCCCTATTTTAACCGCACGGATGGTGCAACATACAAATTATTATCATTATAATGCCTATTATACACATTTGGTGCTGGAAAAGTTCCAACGCCATTAAAAAAAACTTGGCGTTACAGTCAAACCTGGCTTATCCGGCACTCTTTTAGTGATTGCCCGTAGCTAGAGGAGCTAATCTACACATGTGTTTACTGCCATCCAAACTTTGCTTCCCCCCACCAGAGCTCATGTAATTGTCAGAGATGAGCTGGCTGTCGGCCAGGTGTGGAGTAAATCAGCACTTTCAGTCAGCAGGCGAGCCAACAAGAGGGGGGAGGAGGTCCAGGCGAGCACGTACATATGCAAGGACAGAGGTGGGAGGAGGTTTTTGGTGCGTCTGTGCATGTGTGCGATAGACATACAGATAGCAAGGGAGTGCAGCACAAATAGGGCCAAAAGGTAGAAAAAAAGAAGTGAGGGAAGAGGGAAGTGGGGGGAAGGTTGGAGGCAAGAAAAAAAGTCCAAGAGAAAGAAAAAAGAGGGGGAGGGGGGGCGCTCTGTTGTGAAACCTGAGCTCGGAAAAACTGCTCTGAGTATAACGCTCCAGCCAGTGTTTTTGTAGTTGTTACTGTTTGGAGGAGGCGCATCGCGTGAGCTGAAACACACACACACATACACACACACACACACACACACACACACACACACACACACACACACACACAC
>BJFM01001888.1:27851-41527 GCA_016586285.1 Arothron firmamentum | reverse complement strand
GAGTTTCCTCTTAGCCCCACCCCTGTTCAACTAGTTGTTTTTCTTCCTCACTCATCCCTTCCCCCCGCGCTCTTATCAAGGTAAAGCCTGCTAGCCGAGCCCACCGCCCGCCTGACATCTGCGGAGCCCTTTGCCGAACTGCTGCACACAGAAATAAAAGGAAAACAACCACAGGGACGGGCGTTCTGGTGGCTTTGTCCTGCACCCTCCTTACAAAGATGGTGCGGTGTGGAAACTGGGCATCAGGCGAGCTCTTCTCTCATTATTGCGCACCGCAGGCCCTGCCAGCACACAGGACTCCTCTTGTGTCCTCAGGAAACCACAGCGGCTGCTTATTTTTATCTATCTGCAGGAACCTTTTTCCTGCCAATTAGTTCCCAACAATGACCCTGCTTGTTTATGCACTCTCTATTGAGTGACACCCCCATCATAATTAGGCCCGGCTTGTCTTTCAAAGCTCCAGGCCCGGGCATGGATTTTCACACATGGGGAGAGATGCCTGCCTGCCTGCCGCACGCACGCACGCATGCACGCAGGTTTGCAGGGTGTATCTTCTAATTGGGTCCAAATGGTGCTGGAAGTAGTATGAAGATTTTCAGAAAAGTGATAAAAGTTTGAAAAAGCGGGAGGTGGGGAGGAGAAAAAAAACAGCCAGCATGAGGAGAGGACAAGTTCAACAGGTTCATGTGCTTAAAAGATTCAGATCCCTCCCCTTGACCACAGGATACTGCTAGTGGGTGTGAGTCAGAGATTTCAGTTGTGCGCACGTGTGTGCGTGCGTGTGTGTGTGTCGCAGCTGCGAGGCCGGGACTGACTGCTACTCCACAAAAGAGTGTGGCGCTCCACTGGGTTGCTCTTGGTAAACAAAGGGACTGCACACACTGTGCAGTGATTGCCCAACCTCTGCAGGAGAAAGTGAAGCAGGGACCAAGATCGCCAGCTCACACGAGAGGCCCAGCGCGCGCGCGCACACACACACACACACACACACACATGCTCCACTTCCAGCGGAAGATGAACCCATTCAGCTTTAAACTGGTGAAATGTTAACTGATGGATTTCTCGACAAGGTGGCGGAGAATCGTAAGGAGGCCGGAATTGGTGCTGGGGAGTAGGTCGGGGGTGGGGGTGGGGGGGGTGGGTTGTGCCAGAGGAGGTCAGCTGTGTTCAGCCGCAGCAAAGCGAGCGGGAGGGGTCTGGTTACTGAGTCTGCTGCACCGATGACAGGACCAGCTGAGTGCCCCACAGCCACCACACCCCTCCCACCCCGGTCAGCGCCTCCCTTCTCCCGCAGTACTGTCAGCTAGCTTCTCCTTCATGCGGATTCCCATGACAACCACCCGAGCGCCAGATGTGGGCATAGATGGAGAAAGAAAAGGGAAGAATGCATGGTGTTCATAGATTTCTCTGTTTGAAATATGGGGACCTTCCTGCAGCCTTAAGCTGATTATTTTCACATTTGTGAGATCATCCTCATCTGCATTCTCTGTCAGGTTGTTGCCCCCAGGCTCAGTGTTTGGACCCTTTCTGGTTCCCATGATGCAAAGCAAGTTTCCAAACAGCAGCTTTTCTTACTTAAAAGATGTTAAATAAATACACATGACTATTAAAACAGCAGCATCGGGTCATTAACAAATATGGACTTTAAAACTCCACCACTTCAGATTAACAATGTTATACGAATCATTTATTGTTCTTGTTAGGTGGAGGATGATGTCATCCTCTGCTTGTTTGGTGAGTGATTGCAGAAACCTTACCTCGTCCCTACTATTTGTGAACCTTTATCTGTTCCTTATTCTTCACTTCTGAATAGCTGCTAAATGCTGTTAGCTGCCATTAAATCTCCTGGCTTTGTAATAGACGCAAGCTTGCAGGTAATAATTAAGTAATTGCCTTTCTGTACGAGGAGCCACTCGAGGTGCTCTCACGGCTGGGGGGAGAGTGTGAGGCTGCTGATGCGGAGCAGCAGGTGCTGAGCTGCCTGTCAAAGCCAGTTTGCTGGTATTGTCGCTCGCGAGGATGTGTTATTTATGTAATGACATGGCGCAGCGCTTTGTGTCAGAGTGGGATAAACAAACCGAAGGTGTTGGTTCAATTTGTTGCACTCTTCTGACTTTGCCGTAACCTCCTCTACGATCTGCTGAAAGGGGGGCGAGGAGGAGCTAACGTCCTCGGCTGCAGTGTTTTAGTTGGCTTTACAGACGTAGACAAGAACCGTACTTGTGCGTGACCCCGGAGTCTGACCCTAGAGATAGACGCTTCTCTAATGGGTGTCTCTTTCAGTTGGCGCCCAGACTGGTGGAACAGGGGAGCCATTGTTCGGAGGCCAGGGGAAGCCAATGCTCTCCCCATTAAAGTGCAAAGAGTAGAGGAGAGGGTGCAGCAGCCGTAAAGAAGAGGTAAACAGCAAAGGAAGCAGGGGACATCATTTGGCACACGGCTGTTTTCGTCAAACCTCTTTGCCCAGCCGTGCACCGAGGCCTCTGCACATGATTGTTATGTATTTTGACAGTTGTATAAATAGTTCTGTTAATTAAGGTGTGCAGGCCTGACTGAGGTGACCCTGACCTAAATGATGAGGAGGGAAGTGCTGAAGGGTTTTTGTTAAAACCATGACTGAGGCTGTCTCAGTCTGTTCCAACCACATCCTCGTTTGTGCCAGGGGGGCGGGGGGCGGGGGGGTGTACAGACACGTTTCTTCTTTTTTCTTTTTCTTGTGGCCCAACAGGTGAGTCAGGTGTTGTTGTGAAATGTACTCGGCAACAACGGAGGCACGACACGTTTCAACCCCGAGGGAGGAGAGTGCAGAACTGCTGAAAAACAACAGAAATATTAGATACATAATAATGGATAATAGAAAACCTTGCCAAAAACTTTTCAAACAACAGCAGTAGGTGTGTTTGTGCCACACGAAGTCTCATCTGCATGCTCGCCTGCATGCCCTACAGTGCTGTTTGGAAGCCTTATTTGTCATGCTTGTGCATGTGTACATGTGTGTGAAGAACTACAGTTGTTAGGAAGGCCTGGCTGCTTTCACTGAATTGCCTACAGCAGCAGGGGGGATGTGAGGGGCTCTGACCGGCTCCGTTTCCCAGGTCAGCATTGACTAATCCCTCAGAGGCTTATTTTCATCACAACCCCCCCCNATACAAATATAGTTCTGAAAGAAGTTAGCTGAATCGACTCCACGCCTTCAATAAAATTTTATTGAAAAAAGTACCAATAAACAACAAGAAATCCAGAAAAAAAAGATTCATAGAGCAAAGCTGTACAGCATATTGCACTACATAACAAATTGTCTTTACTTCCATATCATATCAAGAACCAAAAATTTTGTATAAACACAAAAATGAGTGCACAGTAGAGTCTCGAAAACACACAGTCAATGTTTACAAAAATGCTACATTTTCGCTGGGTCTCATTTCTTGGTATAACAGAGAGTGTGTGATAATCAAGACTTTGTTGTAACTGAGCAGTTAAAGGCATATTCCAGGGTTTTACAAACACATGTACATGTTATTGGCGATGCAAAGAGGGGGCGGTCACCACCACCACTGGGTCAAATGAACAAATTAACCATGGTCTGTTTATACATGCAATGTGCAAGGAATGTTGCAAGTTTACATTTTCTTCCATTAAAAAAAAATTAAAAAAAAAATGCCCTCAATCTCATGGACTTTAAAACCATCCTACTTGCGGTAAAAATATTTTACAAGAATGAACTTTCATTATAAAAGCAGATGCTTTTCTTAGGAAAATACATTTTAAAAAGTTAAGAAAGACCATGAAGAAGAAATTTTATCATTTTTAAAAAAGAAATAAAACCAAAGCCTTCCTTAAAAAACAAACCAAAAAAAGAAACTTCAAATTGATATAAAGTGGGCTACAAAATTCAAGACACTGATGGTTTCCATTAAACATGCCCCAGTCCAGAGGTCCTCCTCAGGACCCTTGTTCTAACAAAATTATTATACAGGGCACCACGGTGGCTTGTTTCCCTTCCCAACCCATCAAACCCCCACAGCCGGTGCACAAGCGTACAACTGACACGAGCTGCGCCGGTTAAGGATCCAGAACACATGCTATACAAACACACGCAACAGAGGAGGGATCTACACAAACAAAGTACTTTCCAGTGCATACTGATTTGAAGACATTGATGAGGGTTTAAGAATGGAGCATACACAGCAACGACCTGTGACTGGCGTGAAGGCAACGTTTCTGGGTTTTGACACATCTCTACTGTCATATCTATCTTTAGTAACAGCTGACACGGGCGACGACTCAGTCTTTCGAAAGAAAATGTCACATCCAGTTTAAAGGTTAAACTGCGTTAAAGCTGATGTGTTTTCTTCAGAATCTAATTTTAATAAAGAAGATGAACAGAAAGGATATTGGTTAAGCTCTTGCCGTCAGAGATTGTTAGTGTAATCCTTCATCCAGGCTCTGCTTTAGGACCATTAAGCACATGCACACTTGGAAGGTTGAGGTTTTAGTTTTCTTCTTCATGGACAGCGACAACTCTGGTCACCCTAAGTTTGAGAACAGTCGTATTTGGATGCTGAGCAGTCATGTTGTGATTATAAGCAATGAATTCAAACAAAACAAACAAACAAACAAACAAACAAAGAAAAAACCCACCAAGCAACTACTGTGCAAACATGACCACAGGCGGCGTTCTGCATAAAAACCAGTAGAGATTCCATTAATCGGACAGCAGGAGGAGGGATACTGCACGAGCAGGGTTGGAGATGAGCGGCGCTCCACGCGAGTTCGACCACAGGAGAACACACAGGGACCGAGATATTACACGAAAAAAAATTGCACACACAAGCGTATACAGTAGAAATGAGCTAATGTACAAAAATAAATAAGGAGGGTAAAAAATAAATTACAAAGAAAAAAAAATGAACCAATGGACGATACCCATGCGATGAAGGAGAGGAAGTTGAGAGTCGATGGTGGGGTCGGGGGAGCTACGGGGACTGGCTCAGCATTCAGGATCCGCAGGAAACTCCAACCACAACCACTTCAGTGCACCTCACGCCTACGTCTACAAGCTCGGTACACCCCCGTCACCACCACAGAGTCAGCCTCGGGTCCTCTGTCAAACTGTACCAATGTGTGCGGGTCTGCGAGTGTGTGTGTTTGAAACATTGGACATTTTCTTAAACTGAAATCAGAGTGGACAAACGCCATCAAAGGGTTCGTCATGAAAGGAAATGGGTGAAGACGTCGCCTTCCTCCTGACAGATTCTCAAGGTTTACCAGTAGCCCACGCAGTTCATCCCTGAGACTTCCTGAAGAAAACGAGAGGAAAGCCTAACTCTGCAGTGAAAAAACGTTTGTTTTTAAGGAGCCAGTAGGCGCCGACCCCTGATATGTACTGCTCCTCGGGTCCAAAGGTTGGCCTAACTTCAGCAAAGGAGAGTACAACAGCATCTTTAACAGTGTCTTTAAACATATTCATATTTCAACTACATTTACAGTCCTTTTCACTTTTGTTTGCGTGTCGGTGTGTGAAAATGTCCCAAATCTGGATCCCAGTACTGAAGGCAGCATGACACCACCTAGCAGAATACAAAAATGATCTAAAAGCCCGTAAAAGTAGCCTGAGAGGGTCTGTTTCACAGATTGATCATGCAGTGTAATTTGGTGCTCAGAACACAGACTGAGCAAAAGGAAACCTTCCAATGCCGTCATGTGGTTCTGTTTGAATTCTAATGAAACACTGGCGCATTACACATCCAGAACCCGCAGTTCATCCAGATTCCAGGCCGCCATCAGTCAGTTTTAAATGTAGATTATTTGTCTTGGACGTAAGAGTGAAATGCTGTGGCAAGAAAACAGGCTTGAGTAGAAAACCTTCAGGAGTTAGCCTGGCAACAATCTGAGCTGCTGAAGGGTCTAGGTCTAGTGCAAAAACAGTGGATCCACAGTTCCACTTCAAGGGCATGGAGGTCTGAAAACAAGCAGGTGAAACACACACAGAAAAGGGAAGAGCAGAAAGAGAGGCCGAATTTAAAGACAGAATGTTGTTTTCCCTCAAAAACCAAGTCATTTTGTTAGTTTATGATAAGCGTGTGCTTTTTTTTATCTTAAGTCCTAATGACAATTTAGTGCACAGGTGACCAGCGGAAGTCATTTCAATAGTTATTTAAATTGATTAAAAAGAGTTTTGGGGAGTGTTTCCCAGTTCTTCTTCAGTGTGCTTCATCTCAGACAAGAACCAAGAATCTTTGGATGTGTATAAGGCACAAAAGATTCAGTGTTGAAGTCATGAACAGTAATAAAATTGATTAATGGCTAAACATTCTTCACTACTTTGATTTTCTTTCTTAATTATTGCTAAGGTTAACATTTTTCCAATTAGAACACTTTACCGCCATACACTGGTTTTCTGTTCACACTACTTCCTGATGCTTGCTCTGTTTGAAATGTAGCACACCGGTCCAGAAGGTTTTGTTTGAGAACAACGGAGCACGTTTGAGAGTTTGATTTGCGGTGCTGAAACTCTGATACTGAGGGAGGATATCATATCAAATAAGTTTGGGAAAAGGTGAAAAAAATTAAGGGGGGAAAAAAAACACACAAGGAGAAAGGCCGGTTTCACTGAGGTGCAAAACGCTTTGCTCTGAGATGTTGCCTCTTTGGAGATTTTGAACTTGTCTGGTCACCAAGGGATGTCTTATCTTTCCTGTGAAGGTTTCTCAATACTCATTCTGGCAGAATACATAGTATAAGGCATTCCCAGGGTCAGTGGAGGTCATTAGAGATAGATACATGTCGGAAGTGCAAAAAATTGAACAAGAACAATGTACTGTACAAAACTACTACACCACACTTATACCAAAATAAGAACATTGTCCTGTCGAGGAATCGTGGAGCATCATGGCATCTTCTTGGAAAAGAAACACACGACCTTGTATAAAAGTTGGTTGTCTCCGCCCGCGGTGACTTCTTGTCTCCATTTTGTTTTTCTCCTCCCAAAACCAGACCCGTGTTAGATTTGACAGTGCCTTTAAGAGTCCCGTTCCTCAGAGAGATGAAGGAAGTAGAGGAGGAGAGCCCTCCACCCCCCCTCACCTCTGTCCCGCTCCGCCTCCTCCGGCAAAGAGCCCCCTGTCAAACAGAAGGCTGAGCAGAGCTGCGCCCAGGCGCCACCACAGCGGCCCTTGGTTCCTTTGGTTTCGATGATACTGGAAGAACAATTAAGGACAGAACGCACACAGGTTAAAGACGATCTCCTGTTTGGGTTTATTGTGAGCTTTATTTGTGTTTTGCTGAGATGCATGCTGACGGAGAACATGCTGACAAGGGTCAACTTAGAAGAGGGCAAGACGAAAACCAGACACCAGAACAATAGTAATATTTTCAAAACAGTCTGCATCTATCCACAACAATACACAGCCTACTGGCGTCCCTTTGAGTGAATCATACACACATCCGTACGGTCACGCTCCTGTAAGACGGGATCGGCCTGCAACGTCTTGTTTTGAAGTTTGTGAATAAAGCCATCTGTGCTATTGGGAAGCAGAGCAAAAATAACTGAACCAAATGGGATTTAAGAAGTTCAAATATTTAAAGACTAAAGGGAGTAGATACATATTTACATGGGTGTTAATGTCCAGACGCTGACCTAGTTACCAGCCAAGGACAGCCTCAGAGAACTCTGGGCTCCTCCCATCAGTTTGTGTTCAGTGTTGCACACACTTGCATAAGGTTCTGTTTTATAGAATAATCTAATGTTCAAAAAGGCTTAATCATTAAGCCTGCGATCTTGATAAGACTTTCTCGGTGTGACATATCTGAACTCTGGGGATGTTTTATGAGGGACATAATGATCATAAAGTCTGCTTCATGTAAACACCAACAGTATTTCTACGCAGCCAACGAGGCTTAGCTGGGTAAACAGTCATGTCTTAATTCCTTTATCAGAAAACATATTTCTCCTGCTAGAGATGAGATTAATTAGATAGTTTCCCTATAGGTGGAGTTCTCTGTATCTGTGTATATAGTGCCGATATTTGGAAAAGCATTAACTGATTTATCAGACTATAAATTTATATAACTAAAAACTACTTCAGAATCATCCAATGTTTCAACGGCGGTGACCTTTAACCCTCTTGATAGGACAGCCGTACGCAGGCCTTGTAGTGACTTAGTCACGAGTCACAGCACCAACTGTCAAAACATGGTTCAGACTCTAAATTTAGCCAGCAGGAGAGTTTAACCAGATGCTCGGTGTTGTCACTTAGACACCACCCTGATGTGCTTTATCAGTGTCCCTTGTGGTCTCTGTGTCCAAGAAGCTGCTGTAGAGATCTGCCTTATCTCTTGAGCAAACAGCTCAAGCCTCCATATCTACGACTTCTAGATTATGCGCAGCGGAGAGAGAGAACGGAGAGCCAAGGAGTATTAGATAATAAAGAGTTGCACAAATGCACCTCACCGCAAACAACAACTGTAACAGGTCGTGAAATGAAAAGTAAACATCCCTGGGGTGCTCTCCAGTATGTGTTTTTGTTTCCAGTATGACTACATTCTTCCCCATCCACAAGTGCTGAAAGGAGTGAGTAAGTGCCGCTGCTGGAACAGTGAAAAGATAAGGCACAAACATGGTGTGCGTGCAGTCGCACACATGCAATATTCAACACCTCTCATCAAAAGTAGCGGGAGTCATAAAAAAACTGACGATGAAACTTAATTCTGCTCGTCTGAGCAGAGCTGTCCTCTTCCCATTGTGACATGTTTCAAATGGTGAGCCGGCTCATGTCAGACATCCTCCGGGGACCTCAGCTTCCCCTCCGGCCCTCTCTGACTGAAGAGCAATTTATCTGTCAGCATCTACCAGCGCTCCTTCGCTACCTAATCCCCCTTATTGCCGGAGGGCTGCGGGCCCCCATGGAGAGCACTCACAGCCTCATCGCTCCAAAATCCATCAAGTGGGTGGCAGGCGAAGGCTCTTGGAGGGCTCAGGAACAAGTGTCTTTGCTGAATAGCTGCAATCAACTCCTGACAGAAGAGAGCAGGAACGGGACAGTGCTGCTACTATGGGGGGGGGGGATACCTTTTTCAAACTGACTAAAACTGTAGAGTGCGAGGATGAAATAAAATGACCTAACAAGCATGTTAGTCATGCTCCAGTTGAACAGGAAGCGCTAACACTGGTCAAGCTGGTTTCGGCGTCAAAAAGTCCCGTTCTGCTCGTGCTGCAGAGGAAAGTGTTGCTCTGTTCGCTGGTGTTTTGGTGTATTTGTGTCCTGTCAGTTAAAGCTTCAGGATGTGACTTCACAGCATGTTCTCACTCTGACTGTCCTTTCTGCCGTTTACTCAACCAGTTCAAAAAAAAAAAGAAAAGAAAGAAAACACAAGCCACTTCCTCATCCTCAGACCCGGGTCTGTATCTGTTGTGCGTCATTAGGCCCCAGCCGCACACATTACAGCAACCCTCCTGTCTGTCTGGTTGACTGTCACAATACATGAGTCATGTTGGGTATAAATAACCCGATAAGTGTATGAGAAAATCTGATCCCGTCTGAACAAGGGAAGATAGACATGACTCGATGATTTAAGGTTCGGTTTAAAATGTCTTTAGCCTTAAATACAAGCACACACCCTCATTATGGATCCCTTCTCCCGTCTGCATCTGCAGTCCACTTATTTAGTTGTCTCCTGTGGGTGAAAGGGGCTGACTGGTGGCTCTTGAGAACCACAGCTACCCTCCCCCCCGAGGGTTCACATGTTTGGTTTTGGGTTACAGCACACTCACCCGCTACTACCACTACAGCTTTTCTTTGGGTATAACAATATATCTGTTTTGTGTGTGTGTGTGTGTGTGTGTGTGTGTGTGTGTGTGTGTGTGTGTGTGTGTGTGTGTGTGTGTGTGTGTGTGTGTGTGTGTGTGTGTGTGTGTGTCTGTGTGTGTGTGTGTGTGTGTGTGTGTGTGTGTGTGTGTGTCTGAAGAAAAATGCCTGCTCTATTGCTAAGCCACTTGTGCAACATGAAACTCAGACATCTGGGTTTTGTATATTTTTCTTGTAACAATCAAAGAAAGAGCGAGCGACACACAGACAAGTGGACAATGTGTGAGCGTGACCACGGCATATTGTTGGAGGCCAGACATCCTCTGCACCACAGCCTCCAACAGCACACTGAGGAAACGGGGAAACGAGAGAAAGAGAGAGAGAGAGAAAGAGTGAGAGAAATAAACAGGAAGACAGAGGATGCAGGGGGAGGGCCTGGAGGTGGGGGAAGGGCTGTCCTGGCACAGAAAGAGTCTCTTTAAAATAAACACTGGAAACAGACTCAAGCGAAAGTTAATGAAGCCTCAAAGATATTTCTTTTTCTTTATCATGGGAAATTAAACTGTTAAAATGTTCATCTAGTTCCAATATGGGTGATGTTTTACAGCTCTATTCTGCACACAGAACATGACACAAGGAACAGAGGTCAGAACCTTCCAATGCAGGGCTCTAGCAGGTGCATTTGTCAAGTGAGTTTAAGCAGTCAGCAGGATGCAATTACTGCTCACCAACTGAACGCGTTCCCGATGAAACTGATCCCCAATCAGCTGGAGCTTCTGGCCAATGCAAACCTCTGTGCTGTGAGCCACAGGACCCTGCTGGGGCAGCGGCTCCATCCCGTTGGGTGCCCCTTCGGTGTCTCGCTGCCTCACTCCTCGATCCCCGAAAACCTCGAAGCGCGCAGGGAAGTGCAATCGAAAACCTGCGTTGCCTGTCGGGTGTCAAAGGCGAGGCTTGTTACTTGGGCATGGCAGGCTCAAATGAGAGTGCAGTCATGACAGCTCGTATGGTGCTTTTCTTTTTACTGTGATTTTATCAACTACTGTGATGCAACAGATGCAAAGAGCTGCGAACTCTGGCTGGGAATATATGAGTCACGAGAAAGTTTGGTTTAAAATAAGTTCGATTAACTACTAAACAAAAAAAGCACTGTCATCCGCATTGCCGATCTGGCTAACGGCATTTTAATGTTCAGTGTGTATTCCTGATAACAGCTGAACATTGTTAAGAAATAAACATTCAGTTTTTATGATGAAAGGATAACAAATGACACCAATCTGAGGCCAGTCGGTTGTCTCCAAGCTACGGTGGAATTATTGCCTTTTTATGGCAGCACTGCAGTTTTGCTGTCACTCATATTCTGTTCTGTAGACAGTTTGCTGCTTGTGCAGGTGAGTACTCTGTCATGTCGTTTTAGTCACAATGCCAGTGTGGCGCCTTTTGACTAGCAAAGCAGCTGGGCACACTCTGCACAGACCATAAAACCCACAGAGATCACGACTGTCAGGCGCCAGGGATGAGATCAGCACGGCAACACTGTTACCAGTTACACAAGGTAACTCTAGCACAGTTTCACGCTTGGGCTTAATAAGCCTGGTTATCATGCACGGACCCGGCGTTCCCCATTTTCTGGTGAAATGAAGCGTGCCTCACCGTAGAAGAGTGGTCTGGGCTCCTCCGCGACTCCACAGGGAAGCATGCCGCTGTACAGTGCCAGGGTTGGGCCAGGTGTCTGCGTGCCCCGGTCCTCACACTTTATCTCCTGGAATGTGGTACGCCAGCTGTAAGGGTCTGGCTGAAATACATCATCCTCTTCATCGTCCATACGGGGGCACTATAACATGACCAGCCTATGCAAGAACACAAAGAGATAAATCTTATACAATAAAATATCTTCCACATAAAACCACATTGGAGAAGAGAAAAAAGCACTTGTGGTGAAAGGCTCAGTGCATGACAAGTAACTGCTCTTCTCAATGATGAAACCACACAACTCACTGTGGTTAAGAGACTCAGCAAAGCTGCTTTTACACAAATACTTCGGTCGACTTGGTTAACTGAGGGGTAAAATCTCTCCTGTCTGTACTATCGTCTATGTTTACGACAAGCAATTGCAGGCCTCAGCGTACATTATTATTTTAACTTTACGCGGCATGTGAACACAGTGATAGGCCAAACAAAATAAATAATCATTATGAACGAGTTTGGCAAGAATCTCAAGGAGCTCTTGTGCTGTTCACAATGCAACCAAAGAGTTATCAAAATATGGGTGACATTCAAATTGCATCACTAGGGGAAACCAAAGTCATTATCAGGTTGTAACACAGGGTCACACTACTGCCAGATTTCCAAATTAGGGGGCAGAGGACATTGGTAATGACAGTGTTTTACCAAACTCAAAACCCCTTTCCCCCAGCCTGGTCCTTCAACTAACCAACTCTTGGAGTAAAGATTCCATTTCCTCACCCAAAATAAGCACATATGACTGCCTCTAGCCTGCCTAGTCTTACAGTACTGAAAAAAAGAAAAAACTCTTACTGCCTTGTTTTGAAAAATAAAGAATCAGACTTTGGAAAGCTCAGAAGAAAACACACAGGCTGATCTTCCAGGCTTCTGAAGGCTTCCACTGGCTCTAGCTGCGTGTTTGCAGCGCCCCCTGCTGCAAACGGAGCAATCCAAACAAAAGAGACGGAGTGTGTTGGGACTTGAGGCTGTTTACACACTTTCGGCCCGGAGTCTCCCACTAGCACTACTTCATGACAGAGGAGCCATAACAGGACCTAAAATGACCCAGTGAACTCAAGCTCAGGCTCTCCCCCGGACTAAATCCAACGAACTCGCGTTATTAGTTATCCCTTTGTTACTATTTATGATCTGTTAACGTGAAATACAAACGTCAAATATGCGATATTTATCATTTCTACTTTAATCAAGTTACATGAAACAAGAACACAGATAATCACAACACACCGCATGTATGACCACCAACGCGGGTGAATTATTTAACTCTGGTGAAAACTGATGTCGCCACATTTTTAGTGACGAGCAAAAACAACAGCCGGGCTGCCGACAGAGTTTTAAACCGGGAAAGCCGGTAAGCTAATACTAAATCTCGTCAGTGCATGACCACGGCAACAAAGAGCTGTTTTTAAAAAAACAAACAAACAAATAAATAAATAAAATAACATCGATTACGATATTAATAAACAAATCAAATGTCGGTACAATATTGTTCCAGCTGTTTCAGCGACAACATATTGTTTGTGTCTTTCTTCCCAGTGTTGCGGATGCGGCTTCGTGTTGACGCCACAGCCGAAAAAAACGAAAAGTGTTTTTAAGGACTTACAGCTGAGATGGTTTTCGTTGCAACTGCGCTCTTGTTCTTGGAGAAATTTTTAAAAAGAAGAAGAAAACTGGGTGAGTATCCCGGTGAGTCAGTCAGCCTTAGTCCGTACCACCTCCACGGCCACTTCCATTCTGCGGGAAAAACTGCTACAAGCCGATTTAATTCTGCCGACGTCAGCTCCGAAATGACTCCGCCTGTCCGGGCGTGGCGGTGAAACCTGGTAAATAAGCGCCTCTTAAAGGCGTAGGTTTTTGAGACGGCAAACAAACACGAGTAGCTGCGTTGGGCAGTATTTCCCTTTAACACATATTTACATACAGACGTTGTAGCCAATCACCGACTTTGTTGTTGTCCCGCCTACTCTGTCGTGTATTCAGACACGTGGACGGGAAATTCCCGGTCGCACGAGACCTGCCGCTGTTCCGCTCCTCTGGTTATACAAGCGGTTGTCACCCGACAGAGAAAGAGAGAGAGAGAGAGCGAGAGAGAGAGAGAGAGAGAGAGAGAGAGAGAGAGAGAGAGAG
>BJFM01001888.1:8124-20388 GCA_016586285.1 Arothron firmamentum | reverse complement strand
CCCCCCCCCCCCACACACACACACACACACACACACACACACACACACACACCTCCCACCCCACCCCCACGTACATCCACGAGGTCTAGGAGGGTCCTGTTTGTTTATTTCCATCCAGCTGGAACGTCTTGACCTCCTCTCTTGAATATTCATTTGACCATGCCGGGAGGTGCAGATGGATTTTTATAGATTATTGCACAGCAAATGGATTTAGAGGTCTGATGATGGGAAAGTTCATATATTTAAGTTTACATAAGTTACATAGAGCTCTGAAGCAGTGTGTCGGTTGGGGGTGTAGAGATCTCTCCTCCCACCACACCCCCCTTCCCCCTCTGCTGCCTTACAGTATCTCTGCTCTTTTGACAGGCTAATTTGCTGACTCTGGGATTCTCCAGCGCACAGCAGGGAGCTCCTGACCACCTGCAGCACCAACAATGGAGCCTCCTCCAGGTCCAGCTGAGCGCCTATTATGTGTCGCATATCAGCCTGAGCAGGTCTTTTTACAGGGATCCCAGGGGTGAGGGGGAGGCGGGGGAGGGATTCCTCTCCATCTTTGCCACCCATTAAAGTCAAATAATGGGAACACTGGGGCATTTTAATGAGATTTGACCAGTCAAAACTCTGTTATCTCTTTAAAAGTCTTTTTTAAATATGTCAGAAATTTAGTTTCACACTACAAAGCAGCCAAAAAGGCGCACATACCTACTTAAATACTTAGCTTGCTTTTCCATAAAGTTTTCTTTAAACCTTGCAGTTGCAGCAGAACGTCTTGCTGTGGCGCATAGTTGTGAAGCTCTAATTATATGTAATGAAGGTAGTTCAGGGGTTCACAGCTAGCAGGGGAGGAAGAGGAGTTCTGCAAATTTATTGCAGGTGGTCAAAGGACTCAGAAAACTCTTTAATCCCTTTAAAACAGCCAGTCCAGCACATGAGTTTCTGTCTTTTGCCAGGTGGTTGCAAATGAACTTTTAACCTGGCTTCAAATCCAGGTTAAAAGTTCAACCAAATGAATAATCCTTGAGTATAAAAAAGGTTTTATTCAGGTTTGAGCATGGAGTTTAAAGTGTATGAGTGTTTATTTTCCACACACTCGGCTTGACCTCCTTTAATCCCACACTTTTCACACTCAGGTGAGACTCATCTCCTCCTTCACACCTCCATTGTGATTCCTACATCTTTGTTCTCTGGGTCTCTTCTCGGCTTTTCACGCCTCAGTGTGGCTCCACACCCTGCAGATAAACTGACCATCACCACCCTCCATCCTCAGTCTCCTCACTCCTCGAGTGGCTCCAGTGTCATCTCCGGCTGCTCCACGTTTACCCCCCCTTAAGGTCCGTAGGTAAGGTTACTGTGTTGGGCCACCGGTCTGTAAGAAGAGTTAAGTTTTGAGTCGGAGGTACAACGACACCCCCCAGTCGAGGTTTAGACACTGACATCATAGCGAGACACCACTGCAATGAGCTGCAGACCGGTGATGTCATGGCACGCTGGGAAAAATACATCTAAAGTATTAAAAATCAGGAGACAGTAAGGTCATTAATCTCCCATAACATGTGTTTCTGACCTCAGTTTTCTCTACTTCATCTTAAAGTCAAAAGTGAGCAATCCCAGTTATGCTCTTAGAACACAAATGTCCATTGGCTGTCCAAGGTGACCTTGAAGAGGCCGACTACTCTGACAGGCGTTCACTTCAGGCAGCGGCAGCGTTGGCCCTGTGCATGTTTTTGTTTGTTTATTTGGTGGCCGGGCGGTGGAGGTCCGAGGAGGCGGGATATAAAGTGTCACCTGTGACCTTGTAAAAGAGAGGTGATGAAAAATTCATGTGAGAAATTGAACCACTTGTGTTGTTTTGTGTGTCTTTTCCGTGTTTTGTTTACATAATATCGAATTTTTTACTGACTATCTGAAGTCAAATGTCCACACCAAGCCCGGAGGTGTGTACTTAAACAGCGACGGTAACTTAAGAGTGAGTCATTAAACTGATTTATATGTGAAATAACTCAGCCACATGCCAATCAACTGATCCGCTGACCATGTAAAGCAATCAGTGAGCTCAACCCTGAACCATCCCTCATGTGTCCAGGGTGACAAATAGAGTCAACAAGGTGAACAAAGTCTTACCCACCATTTAGACGTATAAAGCGCAGCAAAACTGCGAAGGCAAGACCGTACTGTTGACCTGTGCTGCCCCTCATGCCTCCGGTAACCCATGTAGGTCAGAAATAGCCATATAATCTGAGGGACAGCTGCTAATGTGTGTGCATGTGTAGATACAGGCCCAAACATGCAGGGACAGCACAAACAGGTGTCTTGAGCAACCCCCCCCCCCCCCCCCCCCCCCCCCCCCCCCCCCACACACACACACACACACACAAAACTGTCACTCACCCACATTCCTGAACAGGCCTTTTCCTTGCACCCTCATCTGAAACCCATAAAGCTCCAAAACACTTTGATTGGGAGATCCATTTACATGGAGCCGCGGTGAAACCACAGGGTTAGGAGGCAACTCTCTGTCAGACAGTTATGGATCGCACTATATGGAGGATGAGATCATCACGCCAATGCATATCTGCTCTGTCTCACTGTCTCTCTTCTAACTGGTGCGACAGGCTGCGTCATATCTCCTCCAGAGGGAAGATCTTAATCTTCTCAACAGGACACGTACCCACAGGACATAAATACTGACACATGCGTCCAGATGTATGTGGGGAGGTGTGTAACGTGAAGCCGTTGCCCTGTCATGGATGGAAGGTGATCTGCTGACCTTGGCGGTGACAAGTTCATGCACGGGGCATTTGGTGAGGGCTACAGCTGCGCGGGAGGGGGTGTGAACGTGGAGCTTCAGCTTTCATGCCAGTTGTTTGTTTTACAGCTAGCCCTTCAACTGGTATGATGAAATCAAAGGCAGCTGTTGCGTGACACGGCAAGACAAAGCAACCAAATCCACAAGGGGGAGAGCCAAAATGGACGCCGGCCGCACAGCTCCACATTACGGAGCGGAGGTGAAGATCTCCATTAAGGCCCATCAAATATTCATCTGACAAAAGGCACCCAGCTGGTGGGTCCATCCCCACAGGGTCCTCCAGCACACCACCAAGAGACTTGCTCCAATAAAAAAAAACAATGTGTGAAATCAGAAGAACCTGCCAACTTTACATTAGGCAACGCTTGAGCAATGGCAACTTCAGAATCACTTCATGCAACTAATAACATGTTCGCTAAGGTGTCTCACCTTGCTTGCACTATGGAGCATCAACAATATATTAATGGCCACATAAACCTGAGGATAACAATGACATCATCAGACTGACCGCACGGTTCGATATGCTGAGTTAACTCCAAACTGTCAATAAAAACTCCATCAATGAATCCAGCCAGGCCTATCTGGACTGCAATCAGGTCTCAAATGTGTTTAGTGCTGCTGGTGGGGCAGTAATTGCCTTAGGAGACAAGCAGGCTGGTTGTAATAACATTATCAACCTGTTAACAACCACAGAGGAGCGAGCATCATTCCTCTAAAGCCTCTGTCATCTGTCAGTTTATAGTCGTGCTGCTGTGTTGTTTATCTGCAGGGCTGTTAGTCTGCGCCCTTCAGGTTTAAAGGTACATTTGTCAAAATCCCTCTGATTTTGGGCTCATTCTGTGTGCCAAAGGCCAAGCTGGTTCTGTCAGAGGTTATCGAAACAAAAATACAAATGCTGCTTTTTCACCTATCTTACACTAGGGGGCAGCATCCACATCTGTAACTTGCCCAGGATCACTCAGCAGGGTCAACATAGACGCCATAATAAGAACTCAAATGCGCCACTGTTTCTATGTAGTTCACACCAACAATCCGTTGTTACCAGTTATGGAGTTATTTCCCAACTGTGAGGGTTATGTCTTTGTTTCATCTGTGCCCCACAAGCCCGCGTCCTCTGTATTAAATCATTTTCTCAAAAACAATGTCCATATTTAGCTTGTTATAACGCCCAAGGTGTTGTCTCGTGACGTTGTGGACATTTATCAACAGGTAAAACAAAACTGTTGCTTCACTACAAACCGTCCATCTTTCAGTACATGAAATCGCTGATAAAATTACTTTTTTTAAACTGTTATTTTATTAAGTACAGTTTATAGACACAGGATTAAAATTATCATAGACTATTCAAGGTTACAGGCAACACAAACCAACAGCGAAATAATGCCCTCTACTGGTCAACATGGTGAACAACTCCCAACGAATATCCTGATGCTGACAGTGGCTACAGTATATTCTTTATTTAGCTGTGTTTACGAAGTACTCGCTGTCACTACTGCTGCTGCTGCTGCTGCTGCTGCTGCTGCTGCTGCTGCTGCTACTACTACTACTACTGATACTATTATTACGTCTAATGATAAATATAACAAGAAAAGGAGAAAGAACAATTTGGTCGTTTCCCAGTTGACATGAGGATTTTGTCATCCTGAGCCTCCACCTCCAGACCAGGCAGTTGTAAAAAAAAATTTACAGCTTTTAGCAAAATGAGCTGTGGCCACAGCTCATTTTACACGTTTCTGAACAGATAAGATGTATTTTAGTTTGTCTTTGCAACCATAAAGACTTTAACACAGAGAAAGTAAACTCTTTTTGGTTTAGATGCTTGACCTCACAGCTCTGTTTTAATATGGACAAAGAGGGACTCACAAATGGATTCTTTTCTTCACAATTTTCAGAAAGTTCTGTGTCTGGAGGAGAAGATGGGGTTACAACTTTTCTTTGGGTTTTAACCATATTGTGTGATGTTAGTAGAAGCATGGACAACTATAGCCATATCTATTAAAAAAAAAAACAACAACAACAACAACAACTCTCAGATAATATTTTTCAATAATATTTTCACGGGTTCTCTGCTTATATTCAACACAAGGGGGCAGTATTTGATCTAATGTTATCAAGTCGAGCACATATGGTCAAGTGGCTAATCTTGATTTAGTGGATTGGGGAAATTGTTGGAATCAGTCGATCACTAATGGAGTAATGGTCCACAAGCCATTAAAATGTTCTGCTTTCCACAGAAGCCCAGAGTGACTCTGACTCACTCTGAAACTCTGTCAAACTTTGCCGAGAAGGCTGTGATTCATCAGGAGCCCATCACACGGCCCCTGTAAGTCGGAGGTTCACTCATATCCTGGAATGCAGAGAGCAAATGTTTAGGAAGAAACTAATTACCCTTTTATGACTGATGTGCACGTCATCTGGCTAAATGATGGCAAAGCTCGGAAATATATATTTTCTAAAAATAAAACCATGCTGAAGGGCTGTCTTGTCCCACACATAGTTTACAGTGTTGGGGGCCAGAGCCCTTTGCGTGCCTGCAGATAATTACCCTGTGCCTACAGAGAGCAGGATCCCCGGAGCAGGGGCCTTACTGGCAACAGGGAATGAGCTCCTGCCTGCCCATAGTGATAAGGGGCCTAAAGGCACTCTGCTGGAATTAGTCTGAGAAATAGAACTGTGAGCAGGTGTTTCTAATATGTATATGTTTCTATCTTTATTATTATCATCATAATAAAGACAATTCAGAATGAATTTGTATATTTTTCTAGTGTCTGATGTCATTAAAATACTATTATATGGAAGTCCAGTCTGACATGCATTTCAGGACATAATGTTCCTCTAGTTTAAAAAAACAAACAAACTTTATTTGTGATGAAACTTACACCATCTGCTGTAACAGTGAGGTTCTGTCACCTTTACACATGCTGGAGGTGTGGAGTGATCCTCGGCGAGCGGAACCTGTTTATTTATCCCTGACTGATTAATCTTCCAAATCGCCGCAGTGCAGCGGCCAAACCCCGGGGTAATTACCACACCGCACATCTGATCTGTGTTGCCTCCTTTCATGTTGTGCACAGCCGGCTCCTTTCACGTATGTTTGCATATCTGTGTGTGAAGGTTCTGCAGGTAAAGCCGCAGGACGGACCTACAAGTATATGATTACGAGTTGCAGTTTGCTTTAAATGATAGCAAGCTACACCACAGAATACAGGTAGATTCATTTGAACCAAAAATCCCTCAAAACATGGATGGATGGACGGATGGACGGGTGGATGGATGGATGGATGGATGGATGGATGGATGGATGGATGGGTGGGTGGGTGGATGGATGGATGGACGGCTGGCAAACCTTCTCCTGCACATGTTGGCTGATTAGCTCAGTTCAGCTCTGGTTTAGCACCATGATGGAAATCTGACCTCAGCATGTCTGAATGCTAATGACGCCATATATTATTCACTCCTGTTTTTGCCGCTGATCTCAGGTCAGTGTGGCGCACTTCCTGGTTTCTCACTTTGGTTTTTCCACAGGTCGGCAAAAATGATTTATCTGCTCGCGACGTTTCTCGTGAAAATTGATGCGATCCGGGTCCTTTGCAGCGTCTCGTTTCCGCACTGGCTGCAGTAAAGTCAGCCTGAGGTCCAGACATGGGGCAGCACTTGCGTGACTGAGCACCCACCCCCCCACCCCCGCTTCACTGCACGTCACGAAGCGGCCCCTGGATGTTAAAGCCCCCAGGTTGATAGATTTGATAGCCCGTAACAAAACATGGAGATTTATGACAGGCAGTTGTTGCGTGTCAGAGAAAGTTTGCTACTTTTGCACGGAATTCGGAAAGAGGCCTCTTCCAACAGGGAATCAGCGAGGGGAGACAAAATCATAGAGCCCAAGGTGCTTCTGGGGTGGGCATCTGGTGACTGGGGAAACCGCAAACAACCCACAGGCTGGTTTCAGGAGCCCAGATGGTGCAAACACTTCCGCAGCAACACAGGACTGATGGGAAGTGTCTGGGATGAGTGGAAGCAGGCTCCTGTCATCAATCCACATCTCTCATCAGGTCAGAAGATGCCACATTTAAAACAGAGGGGGTCACGACCCCGGGGGGAGAAGAAAGGAGGCAGAGGTGACTGATGCCGTGACCTGTTGGAACAGTTAACCTTCTGGATTTCAGCCTCCTCCTCCCTGCAGCCGCCCGTCTCTCCTTCTCACGTCATGCACAGCGGCATGAGGGATCACCCCCCTCCTCCATGTCACGGTTCTCTACGTGTCCCCCCGTGACCTCGGCAGCTCCTCATCCCTCACTCAGCACCGTGTGAGGCTCCAGCCAGGAAGACGTGAAGGCTCCGCAGCAAACTGTCTGCTCACACGCACACAAAAGACGTATATTTCTTGTTCAGCTTCGCAAAGAATTCCCTTCTAGTTTCACTTCAAACACCAGAAACCATGAATGTGCATCAAATGAGATCTTAATTCATGGCGAGCGCTTTGATTTGCTGGATGGAACCACCCTCAACGTAGCAACAACAAATCACATGTTGGGATTGTTTCCAGAGCTGGAAGGATAAACAAGCGGAACTGTCACCATCGATCAATGATGCATATCAATAATTTCAGACTTTCCTCAGACTAGCATGAATAAATCAGATCTCCGACTACCCGTCTGGTCTCAGATCTGGAGATGAAAATGTTCTGGTTGAGAGAAATTCTCCAGCTGGGTGACTGGTCGCCTGCTTGCCAATTTTACTTTTAGAGTTTTCTTTTTTATTTGAAGATGTTAATATGACACCCACCAAGTTTTTATGTTAACATTTTGATATTCACCTCCTCTATTAGCATTTTAAAATGGAACCTTCTTTCAGTTGACATTAGATCCTCTTACATGAGCTTGGCTTAGTATCTATTTTTTGTGATTAGCGGTGGATTTAGACCAGTAAAACAGCAGAACACGTGAACACACTCAAGTGTGTGTGTGTGTGTGTGTGCGTGTGTGTCCGTGTCTGTGTGTGTGTTTGTCCGTGTGTGTGAATGTGACACACAGTCACATTCACAGAGCAGCCCATCCTCATCACCCTCATCCTAACCCTTCCAGTAGGGAGCAGCTCCATGCGAGCGACCACCAGCTCGGAGGAGCAGAGTGAGGGTGTTTCATCTTTTCCCTGTTGCTCATGTTTAATGGCTTTTGTTTTGCACTTATGGTGGCTCTTTCAAGTGATTCATGTTTTTCTCCCAGTAAAGCATCCAGCTCTTTCACAAAGTAGTAGTCGGAAAAACCACACAATTAGGGCCCGGCGTAAGTCATTTCAAAAAAATCAATCTTCCTAGCGCACTGCTTTGAAAGTGTTAAGTCATGCCATGGAAGGCGGGTGGGGAGGCTGACTGAGCCAGACACATGCAAAAGAAGTTAAAGTGAGCATGAACGTTTCCAGGAAGTCCACCAAGGAGCCAAAACATGTTGTAGAACATCTTTGTCATACTTTGGTATTTTCTTGAATAAGTTCCTGCTTTTAAACTCGTATGTCATCTCCCACACTTCACTCTAATTTTCTGACCATGGCTTGTGGTCTTTAAATGCAGCACACCATTTGGGCCAGTATTACCAACTCTGGCTTTTCTTGAGTGAGGATTCTGGAGATCCAGATGGTAAGGGGCTAAAACGTCACTCTGATGGTGTACAAGCACTGCTTAATTGCCTGTGCGGCAAGATCAGATTGTCAAGACTCTTGGTGATGATGAGTTAACTGCCCCGATGTATTTGTATGGTGGATTGATGCCGATGCAACTACTCGACAACAGCAAATGCAATAAAATCCATTTAATGATAACCGCAGTGTTCAGAACCCATGGGAAAATACATATTTCTTCAGCCATGCCTGGCAGGACGCTGCGGGTTTATGGGAAATCTGGCTCGTGATGCATCACTGAGTCAGTAACGGTAAGTTTCAAAAGGGTCACATAAAAATTTCACACAAGAGTCCAAAGAGCAGAGTGAAGGAGCGGAAGAGCGGAGGAGCGGAGGAGCGGAGGAGCGGAGGAGCAAAGGAGCAAAGGAGCAAAGGAGCAAAGGAGCGGGAGCAGAGGAGCGGCTCCCTGTCACAGACCAGTGTCTGAGTTTACAGACTATCAGCTTCCAGCCCCAAACAACTTGAAGTTGATCCCATCTCCTCCCAGGTACTGATTGAAGCGGTGGCAGAGGTTAATCCGGAACATACTTGGGACTGTCACAACATCCTGCCTGATGTACGGGCTCCATTCTGCTGCCGTTCACCATGTCTCCTTGCAGGCCCAAGAGTTTGGTAGGAGGTGGTTTCAAAAGAATCTGCCTGCCTCCCTGTCTCAGTCTCATAAACATCTGCATGTCAGGATAAATGCAAACCTCCTGGAAATGATCGACTGTGCTCTTTTTCAACACTCGTGCGCTAGTGTGTCCAGCTAATGACGGTAGGCTAAAGAGTGTAGAGCAAAGTCAACACAACCAGTAAAAGGCTGCATCCCTGAGATTAGAAGCACATGGGTTGGCATACGCTGTGCTACCCTGCTCTCCATGACTTTGTTTTTGTTATTGTAAAGCCAAAATTGCTTAAGGCCTGTGCACGCCTTTGCTTTTTTTTTTTGAGGGTTCCCTCCATAAGTTGGATTTCCGCTGGCAGCCTTAAAAGAGGCAACCTGAGGTTAAATATGGGAAAAGTGCACTGATCACATTTAAAAAAAAAAAAAATCCTCTAGCAATAAAGTAACCCAAAAAATGCTAACACACTGGATGCAGATAATCACATTTAAGGTCAATCATGCCATAGAAATGGACAATTATATTCCCCCATATGTAAATGTAATGCTGTCTGTTTTATATTCACCTCCATGTCAACTGAATAAAATAGAAGGATTTAGCTGAAAAAAAAACAAAAGCTGACATGGAGGCTTGCGTGAGCATTCGCCGAACTCCATCAGTGGGAACAAGTTGTCTACCATGATCGTCCAGTGTCCCATTTCTCTGGCACTGTGTGGACGTCCCGCTAGCCGTACACAGAGTGCCATTTCTCTGGCACTGTGTGGACGGCTAGCGGGACAGTAAACTCTGAGTGACCCGTCCGGACGCAGCATTCCTCAAAAGCAGTTGCAGTGGGGCAAATTTCCCCTTGACCAGGCACGAATGTCACAAACTCAAATAAACCAGCCGCTTAGAGCGCTATCACGCACATGCAGAGCACAGAGGCTTTTTAGCTGCTCAACCTACCATCCCCCTTACACACACACACACACACACACACACACACACACACACACACACACACACACACACACACACACACACACACACACAGAAACACACAGAAACACACAGAAACACACACATACACACACCTAAGCCATTGCACCAGCACTCTAAGATGATCCCCTCCCTGAGTGTGGTCAAAATGTGCCTTTCACACGGGCAGCTGGCCAAAGCAAATAAACCAGCCACATGCCAGCTAACGAGGGCATGAACAGGGTCAGGGGAGGGGGGCTCACCGGGAGGTGCCAGGAGTGACAGAGGGAGGGACATGGTCACGCAAAGAAAACAAGCCCAGCAAGAGCGAGCCAGTCTTCTCACGCAGGGGCCCAGACATGTGTCTTGTCATGCAACAGTCACCCCATCAACCCAAATTAGGGCTGACGGAGGTAATAAAGCAAAGAAGCAAAGGAGGAAAGAGGGGGGAGAGGAGCTCTCCTCCCTCAAACCGTGTAATAGCCGGAGCAGGAGACATTGTTCAGTGTTTAGAGGAGTTGTAAAACAACTGCAATGACCTGTTGTCATGTTATCCTGCAAAGAAGATATAAGTAACAGAGGTTTTTTTAAATTATTATTATTATTATTATTATTATTATTATTATTATTATTATTATTATTATTATTATTATTATTATTATTATTATTATTATTATTATTATTATTATTTGCCTTCAGTGTAGAGTGGAGAGTTCTGGCTTCATATGCAATTATGACCTGAAGTCTTGAATTAACAAAATGTAAGGTCAATGATAACTTAAGAATCCTTCAAGGAAATGGATCACTTTTTTAAAAAAGGAAAAAACTGTTAATAATAAATGCCTAAACTGTTTTAGACACAGTCAATGCTTTAGACTTAAATTCTAGAACTGGAATTCATGCAGATAAAATATCTGGGTACCCTCTAAGGCACAGAGTGCAGAGACGACTGCATCCTTAAAGCTGCTCATCACTCCTGAGGAAGATCAGTAAGAGCAAGTCTGCAGCAGAGGACCAGACAGGAAGTAAGACGTAGACGGCCAATCGGAAGTTTTCAAAATTCAGTTTTAAGAGGGTCAGAACTTAATGTTGTTGGTGTCTGGGTCTGCCTCAGCAGGACACCTAATATCTAAGGTTTGCCAATCATAAATCTTATTATATAATATCTAAGTGTATTTCAGGCGATAAATATTTATGTTGGCAGCAAACTCCGAAACAACTCCACCAAATCCTCAGATAATCTTCACTCTTTGTGCTGATAATCACCATATAGATGTTCCTATACAATTAAAAATATGTTTAAGTGGAAAGATAATAAGAACTTGCATGAGCTGTGCATAATTTTACCTTCTTCTGGTGTGAAATCAGGACTCTTATATCGTATGATCTCATAATCTTTGCTCGTGCCCGTTTAAACATTCTGAGGGCCGCTAATGGCTATTAGTCTGCTAACGACTATGTGTTTACATTCCGCCATAAATGTCTGTAGCTCCCAAAACAGAACAGGCCATATATAGACAAAATCTACCAAGGTCAGCATGTGAACTTGTCCCAAAGGATTGGGGGGTGAGGTGGGGAGGCGAGAGACAAATGACTGTAAATGTATTTTTTCCTGAAAGTCTCAGACTGGTTATACATGAAAGAAAAGGTGCTGTTATGTAAGCGCACACAGAATGTGTGTGTCTGTACGTGGGAGGCTGCTTGCAGGCGTCCTTCCATCACGGTGAAGCATATGCATGAGTGTTCAAGCTTGCACAGTTTGTACAAACGCAATGCTAACTGTGAGGTTCCCTGACCCTCAGCTCAGGAGAAGGCTGAATCTTCTGAACAAGTGACATGCCAGAACCCCCTAAGAAAGAGTGTTGTGTCCCCCCACCACCACCACCAGCAGCGCCAGTGAGAAACAATAGTTTTAGTTTTTTCAATTCTACATTAGATGTTGGCACTTGTTTCTTTTAATGATCTATTTCCAATTTTAGTCTAGTGATCAGGCCTAAAGGTCATATGCATGCTACTACCCCCTCCAGGTCTGGAGATTTATTTTCAGCAGCTTTTTGTTGGGTTCCGGCATGTTTTGGTTATATTATTTGCCTTGGACTTTTAGCTTTAGTACAAACATCAGGGACGGGTGAAGAACTGGATGCTGGGTGAACTCTTGCCTCACTGCTGTGGCAATGCCAAAGGCTCATCTGCACAACTGGAGACATGGGGGGGGGGGGG
>BJFM01001887.1:109570-138481 GCA_016586285.1 Arothron firmamentum | reverse complement strand
CACACGCACGCACGCACACACGGCGGATAAGCTCCGATCCTGCCCTCTGTTTGCCACCTCGCACGCGTCACAACGATTACACCGGGAGCGTAAAGAAAGGACGGCTGTGCGCCATTCTTCCCCACTTCCTTCTGTTGTACGTTTACCCACCCTTTTCTTTATTGTTTTGGAAACGACATATAGAAAAATACTTTGCGGCCCACCCAAACCAGGTTGTAAAAAACGAATAATCACAAAGGTTTGCTTCTCTTTGCTTTGGAAATATGGTACATTCTGTAAATCCTTTTCTGTTTGTTTATTTGTTTTTAACCTTTCTCGTTATTAACCCCATTATTATGGCGTTCATATTATGTTACTGAACTTATATATATCACTGCAGCTTTTGTTAAACTTTTTTAAGGGGATCCGCTCTACGTCGGGTTTGTGGAGGGCTGATATTCAAGATAAACACCATCTTTCCCCCCCTGCTTAATCCAAGTCAGGGGTCGCAGGTGTAGTGCGGGTAGTGTATCCCCAGACAGCCCCCCCCCCGGCCATCCCCCAGGACAGGATGCTCCCCACACTTCTGCCCCGGCTCCACCTCCTGGGCCGTGACGCGCAAACGGGCGATATAAAAACCACACAGCCCGTTTTTACGCACTAGACCCAAAAGACGTGGAGTTCCAACCACGAACCAAGGACGACTCCCCGGACTGATTTTAAGGAGTGGGCTACTAAAGAATTAAAGGGGATGAAACGTTTCTGATTTCTTTGAACCTAATTTGGAATATTCTTGCATCTACTACCAAAAAGGAAAACAATACGAAAAGAAATGGCACACATACACCTCACTTGTCTTCTGACGCTGGCATTTGTTCATGCAGTAAGTGTTCCCTAGGTTACGGCACCTCCCGACTTCACTCGTTTTCACTCACAGAGGGTCTAAATGTGAATGTTTTTCCACCCCTCTCTTCCAGGTTTTCTCCTCTGGTGTGTTTGAACTCAAAATCCACTCTTTCCACACGGCGCAGCGCATCTGCAGGAGACACAGGGACTGTCACATTTTCTTCCGAATCTGCCTCAAGCACCCGGAGGACGTGATTTCTGCAGAGCCACCTTGCACGTTTGGAACGGGACACACCAACGTCATCAGGGCCGATCACACATCCATTTCCAGCAGCGCGCCAATCAAAGTGCCTTTCCACTTCAAGTGGCCGGTAAATTGATTTTTTTTTTTTTTTTTTTTAAGTCGATAACTTGGACATTATTCGAAGATTGTTCATGTCATTTTTAGATTATTGTCAAAGTAACACTTCCCGTCACTGATAAAGTGTTTTTCTATTCTAGGGAACGTTTTCATTAATCATTGAAGCCTGGAACGCAGAGTCTCCCACTGAATACACAGGTAGGCTTCCTTTGTCGCCTGCTCCGTCGGAATCCATCGCTGACGCTTATCGTGCGTAATGAGCATGGTCGCTCTCTCTCTCCTTCTTAGACAACCAAAACAACCTGGTCAGTCGTCTGGCGACCAAGAGGAGACTCGCCATCGGCGAGGACTGGTCCCAGGACGTGCATTTTGGCGAGCAAAGCGAGCTGCGTTATTCCTACCACGTCTTCTGTGACGAGTACTACTTCGGGGACGGATGCGCGGACTACTGCCGACCAAGAGACGACACGCTGGGCCACTACACCTGTGACGAGGAGGGCAGCCGCATCTGTCTGGAGGGCTGGAAGGGAAACTACTGCTCTGAGCGTAAGAAATATTCCAACTATGCAGTTTAAAATAGCTCTAATTCTAAAAATAAAAATAAAAATAAAAATAAAAAATTGACTTACTCGTTATGTATTCAATTATTAATAGATCAAAGTATTTTCAAGGTCAGAATTCGGAGTTAGACAATATCACCATCATCCAATACATGTTTAAAAAGTAGTGTAAGTAAATGAAGGAATTTGTGAAAATAAAAATAAGTTTGAATTTTCATTTCGCGATGAAACTCGAATTCAAGTAGGTATTCTGATCACATTCCTGTATTCTCTATCTTTGTTCTCATATTGCGAAAGAGTTGCACCTCCTATTGTACTCACACTCAGCGTTTAGAAGGTGTGTGTGTGTGTGTGTGTGCGTGTACACATGTGAAAGCCGTCCTATTGTATTGACACACCCTCCCTCTCCTCCTCAGCCATCTGCTCGGCCGACTGCAGTGAGAAACACGGCTACTGCGAGGCCCCAGGGGGCTGTACGTGTCGCATGGGCTGGCAGGGCCCCTCCTGCACGCAGTGTGTGCGTTACCCAGGCTGCCTCCATGGGACATGCAGCCAGCCGTGGCAGTGCAACTGTCAGGAGGGCTGGGGGGGTCTCTTCTGTGACCAGGACCTCAACTACTGCACCAACCACAAGCCATGTGCCAACGGCGCCACGTGCACAAACACTGGCCAGGGTAGCTACACCTGCGCCTGCCGGCCCGGCTTCGGCGGTGCCAACTGCGAGCTGGAAACGAATGAGTGCGACAGCAACCCCTGCAAAAACGGAGGCAGCTGCAATGTGAGCACACACCCCAAGGGCGACAATCTGAAAATCCAACAACATAATCAACCCATGCCAACAGAAAAGTCTGTTAAGTAGAAAGTTATTTAAGTAGAACTTAAATGAGTTGCACACATGAGGAGCTTAGAACAAAGATAAATGCCCAGTACACATGGGTTTTATTTATGCTTTGTGTTTGTGTTTAGTTTGTGACAATAGGCCTCAGGTTTGTTGTTGGTTTCTGAAACTGCTGGATGTGGCGCCTCCCACAAGAACAGCGACGTTTGTAACAGCCAAAATAAATAGAAGAGTTTCGTAATTTTATTGCTCTTATAATGTCACACTCCCCGTCAGACCTTGACACCAACCACCTCATCTTTTTTGTCGACAGGACTTGGAGAACGACTACTCCTGCACGTGCCCCCAGGGCTTCTATGGAAAGAACTGCGAGATCATTGCCATGACGTGTGCGGACGGCCCGTGCTTCAACGGCGGCACCTGTGTGGAGACCGCGACTGGAGGCTACACCTGCCGCTGCCCTCCCAGCTACACTGGCTCCAACTGTGAGAAGAAGCTGGACCGTTGCAGCAACAGACCCTGCCTGAACGGTGAGTGGAACCACCCTGGACATGGTGCAGCTGAAGCCCGCGCTTGATTGGACGCGTTGGATGCTGAGGAGAATCTTTCTGTGTCCTGCAGGCGGTCAGTGCTTGGACCTAGGTCAGAGCGTGCTGTGTCGCTGTCAGCCCGGCTACACCGGCGCCAACTGCCAGGTCAACATTGATGACTGTGCTACGGCCCCTTGCCAGAACGCGGGAACCTGTCAAGATGGCGTGAACGACTACACTTGTTCTTGCACGCTGGGCTACACCGGCAAGAACTGCAGCGTGCGATCCGATGCCTGTGGAGAGCGTCCGTGCCAAAACGGTGGTACGTGCTTCACCCACTTTACCGGGCCAGTGTGCCAGTGCCCAAAAGGCTTCATGGGACCGAGCTGTGAGTTCACACTGCAGTCCAGTTTCAAGCCTGCTCTACGCCAAACTTCCCACCATTCCTCCACCACCATCAGCATCTCTTGCATACTAACTGTCCTGCTGCTGGTTCTGGTGGTGGGTGTTATCTTCATGAAGAGACGGAGGACACAGCAGGGGAGGAAGCAGCTGCGAGACACTGCAGTCTACAACGACTTGGAGACAGTCAACAACCTCGGAGGGAGCGAAAGAGAAGCCTTCCTCAGCCCAAACGGCCTGTTCAAAATCAGCAACAGCGCAGCTCGCCTCAGCCTCAGCCTCTGTCCAGATGGAAGATCGGGGTACAGACACAATCCCGTGGAGAACAACCAGGCCAGAGGGGAGCGTCAGGACTTCACATGGAGGGACGAAGCCGGTCTAAGCTCAGCGCTGAGATGAAGCAGCGGGAATCCAGACATTCTCATACAAGCACTTGTTGCTGTGCTCCTCCTCATGCACTGCCAAGAGAGCAGCAAATCCAAGAGTTGAAAACCCTCTCTGCTCTCTGAAGAAAACATACCATCAAAATGTCAACATAAAAAGCAAATGGTAACAAATGAGCTATAAAGAGTGACATCAATGTATATGGGACTGTCCAACATCCAAAGAAATAGCTAATAGACTGTCCAGGACCTATAATATAAGCCAAATATAGAAAAGTCTCAACACTGGACCAACATACGGTATGAACATTCGAAGTAACCCGTCCAAAAATATTTCTCTTTTCTCTTATGTTTCTCATTTTCAAACAGACATTTTATGTTGCTTTTCAATCTTTTTTTGTTCTTATTGTGCGTATACCATCATTTTTATTCTTTATATTATTTATTTATTTGAAAAGTTCTTACCACTTTATTGTCACATATGTACAGAACATATATACAATATTTAAGTGCTGAATGAAGACCAACTCTTGATGTTTTATGGAATGTGTGGGATATCCCAAAGATATAGTGCAGGGATATAAACAAAACATACTCGATGACAAAAAGTCATTCGCAATTTATCCTTGTCATTGTTAGAGTTCCATTTTGTGTTCATGCCAAAGTTTGAGTTATGTTAAAAAGTTTTCATAATTTATTTCCTATCATGGTTGTGACGTGGAATAAAGAAAAAAAATTTGATTATTAGTATATCGTGGTCCCTTGTACAAGCTGGTGGAAATGAACAGGTAACTGGCATATGTGTGTCATCTCACCATTGTTATTTTGAGTAACAAACAGATCACTTTTATAACTTTACTGAGTTATATAATTTTAAATCTGCCAGAAATACAAAAAAAAATTTTTGAAACCATCCCAGAAAGAGCAACATTACAATATGTTCTGGGAGAGAAAAGTGAATGCTGGTTTGAAAGCGAAGGGTTGGAACACTAAATATTGATGTAAGTTCGATTTTTCTTATTTTGTTTGCTCTTCGCATTTTGTAAATTGATAAAAATTTGCTTATTGCTTATATTATAGCAGATGGGACTACTAGACCTTTCAGGGCTGCATGGGGCCCCATAGTGAGGCATACACCTCGCTCACTCCGTATATGTCAGCATTATGTATATTAAATATGTCATAAATACCCTGTAGGAAAGGTAAATGATGATTAATACTGATCTTAATAATAAAGACTTAATAAAGACTTACTAAGGTCTAATTCCTCAGAGGTCCATTTGTGTCCATTTTTATGCATACATTCTCTGCTCTCTTCACATTTCGTCATAATCATCCTTTCTTGTCTTACTGATCTTTCGATGCTTACTGTCATTTCCGCTGTTTTTCTACTTCATTCTCTCTCTTGTCTTGTCATCTTCCAGTGCTCTCTGATCGCACAACAGTTCAACATGAGGAGATGATGCAGGCTTAAATGACAAAAATAAATGTAAAAACTGTAAATTAACCTTGAATAATACTCAGAGACTAGCTATAGTGACCAATGTCACCACACTATTTCAATTCAATTCAATTCAATTCAATTCAATTTTATTTGAAGTACCAATTCATAACAATGTTATCTCAAGACACTTTACACATTCAAAAAGAGAAAAAGCTCCCAGGGCAAAGTTCCACACTGAGTGAGCCGTTGGTATTGGCGACAGTGGCGAGGAAAAACCTCCCTTTAACAGGCAGAAACCTCGAGCAGAACCAGAAGTTCAGCAGAACTCAGTGTAGATGGCCATCTGCTGCGACCGCCTGGGAGGGAGAGGAGGAGAGGAGGGACGAAGAGATGGTGAAACAGAGGAAAGGGGGAGACAGAAAAAGGAGAGTGGGGAGAGAGATAGGGAGATCATGAGAGAGACAGAGTGGAGGGGGAGATAGAGAGAAAAAGGGAGGGGGGATAGAATGTTGAGCAGAAGCTGCAGGATCCAGGCAGGGCCATGGAGAGGGTTCTGGATCCAGCAGCAGTTCCAGGCCTCAGGAGGGTGGAGGTAGGAGATCCAGCGACACGCACCACAGATAGTGTTGCTGAAGTTTTCCAAACTTTGTACGGAATGGAAAAATAACAAATTTATATCAGCTCTGATCAGAGCAGCTTCCTGATTATCCACAGACCACAGACTGCAGAGATGGACTGATAAAAAATGTAAGCTTTACAGATCAAAGTCTCAGATTTAGACGCTAACACGTTTTTTTTTAATTATTATTAAAAATAAATAAATAAATAAATAAATAAATAAATAAATAAATAAATAAATAAATAAACGACAAACGTGCGTTCATCTGCATCCTCGGGTTGGCTCCCCCTAGTGGCCTTCACGCTCATTTTTGTGGAGTGAACTTGCAGCGTTTCTTCCTTGCAACTGTTTTGGGATTTGTTTTGTGGGTTTGTAAGTTTTTGCTTCTGCTTCGTCTCTGATTGCAGCATTTTTCTTTCGCACGTTCACCGTTGCTTTTGTTTTATGTGTCCCCTCCCCACCCCCCCACCCCCAACATTCCTGTGTTTGCAGTGTGTCACCGTCTGCAGCGCATTCACTGTTCTGCAGTGCATTTGCCTTTGTCAGCCACTGTATACACAGCAGAAAGTTGTAGTTTTGGGAATTAAATAAACTGTAATTAAATCTATTCAAATCCAAGCAAGTTAAATGCCACACAAAATACAGACATGTCCAAAAAAAAAAAAAAAAAAAAAATATCTGCACGAATAAAATACAGCCTTAAAACTCCAATTTCTGTGGAAAAATTCAGAATTCAGACTTCTATCACTTTATTGTGGAAAAGTGACAGAGCTAAGAGAGCTAAATAAATCTGACATAAATAGTTAAAGAAATTAACACTTTACATTCATTAAAATGTGCCACCAGGCACATATGTAGCGTATTCATCCTGTCTTAATGTACAGTACTTTAGTACTTAAATGTACCACATTCCATTTTTTGCCCCAGCAACGTCTATGCATCTGCGATGATAACTTCCACCTCGACACCAGGCTCGATGCTGATGGAGGTGATCTGCGTACCATATTCCATTCCATTCCAACCCAGACCATAAGTGACGTCATGAAACGGGGGGATGAAACAAATATACATTATCCCCAAAAAGAGCAGCACAAACGAGTTGACAAGCAGTCATTTACGTCTAACAACGTGACTCCTGCATCTTCTGGTTCAGCTTGGCCATATGCGTCACAGTGGTTTGAAGTGATGTGTATGTATGGTGGGGAGAGGTTCTTCTGGCCCCCAGTGTGCGCCCCCGTCACCGCCTCCCGACGCTCTTTCCTCCTCCTGAGTTCCTGCGGGGGGAAAGAAGAAGATATCAAACCAGTCAGACTAGTCCAGACGGAGACGCCCGCACCACACCAGACATGGCAGCAGACCGGACCGGCACGGCCCTGGAGGACCATGAGGACCTGGACTCATCAGATCTGAACTTTTCTCCGAATCACGGGGGTCATATCCCGAAGAGGCACGCCCGCGTTACCGTGAAGTACAACAGGAAGGAACTGCAGAAGCGGCTGGACGTGGAGAAGTGGATAGACGAGAGTCTGGACCGGCTCTACTCGGGTCAGGTGGGTCCGACGGTGCAATAGCCCTTTTAAACATACATCATTGGTAAGGAAGAACTTTTGTTTTCATTGAACAAAATTGAAAAAAACGTTAATATAAGGTCCTCACATTGACCCGTGGAATCTTTGTTAGATGATCAAATGGATCAAACATGTGGAGAGGAGAGAAGAGATGAGGTCTCTTCTCCTTACATGGACAAGTCAGCAGCATCCTGCAGATGTTGGATCTGCTACCCCCATCACCCCTCACTCTGTTTCCCTCTCATACACACACATGCACACACACACACACACACACACACACACACACACACACACACACTTCCTTATAGGGATAGTATATGTGACATATACTACAGTGGCATTTCCACCATCCAATGTTTTATTTATAAAAATAAATAACTTTTATTGCGGATTACAGGCTGCATTACAGCAGAAGTATTTACTTATGTTATGTTGTAATGTTTTCCAGGTAATTACAGGTAAAGGTTTAACAGAATACATGAAAATATGATTTTTGTTTGTGCACAGTACTTGTGGTGGTGGTTTATTGCTTAGCAATGACACCTTATAGCATGCAGCACCTGGTTAGAGTCCAGGCTTGGAACACTATGGTGTGTTTGAATGTTCTCTCCGTGTTGAATGCTGCAGAAAACCGTCCAAAAACATGCACATGAGGGTGACTAGAAACTCAAAAGTATGTGTGAGTCCTGTGATGGTGCAGTGACCTGCCCGGGCTGTATTCCCAGATAGGAATGGAATAAATTAAATCTTGCTGAGCAGGAAACCCTGTTGCAGGCTGTGGGTGTGGTCATATGTCTCAAAATATTTTTTTCATGGTTAAATCCTGTAGTGTGTGTCTGGCATAATCCAGTGAGATTCTTTACTATTTTTATAGAGGATCTTTTTGACACACTTGGTCCTTTCACATGTAGATGGATGCTGAAGATGCGAGCAGGCTCAGTGAAGCAGTTGTAAACTGTGAGAGTTGCCTGTATCATGTCAGATGAACTGATCATTTTTTCCCAGGATCAGGTGTTTTGCTGATAATTTGTCCTGACAGCTCGGAATTAGCTTGTTTTGTCTCCGTTCTCCCTTCTGCGATTGTCATTCTTGTGCATGACCTTGTTGGGGTGTCCGGAGTTCTGTACAGTATGTTGGACCTGGTTACACAATCATGGTGGTACCATTCATCCACTTTACAAAGGCTGTTTGTTTGAACAGCACAAGCCACTGTTACAGTATTACATGAACGTTGTCTATTCATGCCCTCGGCCCAAACATTCAGTTAAGGACAATAAAACTTCATTACTCCTAAAGTAAAATACAGAATTTCCAAACCCTTGAGCCTCGAGTATGTTGTTTATGTGTGTCATAATGTGTGCACAAGGCTTCACATGTGTGCTCACCTAATTAAGATGAATAAAGGAGACAAAAATATTTTGTATCCAAGAGGTCATGCAGAACCCAATAACATTACTGTGTTATTTACAGTAGATCCTTATTTATAATTGTCTACTTAAAATCCAACATTCACCCAGGATTACATATAATAACTATACGAGTGATTACATATATTAACTATATAAGTGGAAGTTGTAAATAACTTACAATAAACTGCAAAACACGTTACATAACCAGGAGCCTGAACTCCTTTAGAGCAACCGGAGAGGCAACAGTGGTGGGGGGGAAACACTGAGGCCAGCTGATTAACAGAGAGGAAAGGGAGGCGGGAGAGGGGAGGAGATAAGAGAGGAAATTATACTGTATACGTGCAGCATATAAGCCAGGATTTTTATTTATTTTTTTATCAGTTTTATGCCTGGTTGCACATGGAAGCAGTTATATTCGGAAGAGAAGGAGGCTCTTCATCTCCAGTGGCAAGTCAAAGTATTTAAAGCTTTAAATTAAAATGTGTGGGTGTTGACATTTNNAAAAAAAAAAAAAAAAGTCATCTTCATCGAGAACAACCATATAAACCCTGTAAAGTTAGTGGAAAAGTACTTGAGCCCTGAAGTTGTTGGTGTGAAAAAGCAGATTGGAATCTTGGGGGTGTAGACTAGAGCTACTTTGACTGATAAAAAACCCTCAAACTTGTTTTTTTTTTTTTTTTTTATCTGCTGCACACTAGAAGAATATGCTTGTGAGAGCCATGCATCAACAAACAGAGGATTTAGAGGATCTAAGATCAACAATTGCTGATTTGCATGAAGCTGAAAAGGGCTGCAAGGGGTTTCATAGACATAACAAATTCGCCAGTTGCAGCTGTCTGCAACTGTTCACTGGTACAGACCAGTGATCGACCAACAGAGACACTTTAGTGATTCTACCAAGTGGTGACTGTCCAGCCAAAGACTTGCAGGTGTC
Source organism: Arothron firmamentum (assembly GCA_016586285.1). Taxonomy (NCBI): domain Eukaryota; kingdom Metazoa; phylum Chordata; class Actinopteri; order Tetraodontiformes; family Tetraodontidae; genus Arothron; species Arothron firmamentum. Next base: position 128,605 of record BJFM01001887.1, on the reverse strand, counting down.
CCTGAGTTGAGTTTTTCTTTGTCGATCTTTGTTGCAGGACGATGCGATCGGGAAAGATGCCATGGGTAGAGATTTCATTTTAGCCAAACATGGTGTGTTTATTTTCGACACAACCTTTTTGACTCGGACTGGAACGCAACACAAATTGACCAATGTCTTCCTCACTTAAACCAACTCGTCCACAACACCACGGCGCCCCACAGTGACAAAACATTCACATGTTACCAGTTAAACAAAACATTACATAATCCGGAGAACACACACACGGTTATTCACATGAATCTGTGTGGTATGGGATAGTTTCCATCAAGTCGAGTGGTTAAAAATATACACATGAACTGGTTGATTATTAAACACAAGACATTACACAGGGTTCAGTGCTTGGGCCAATCCTGTTCACTCTTTACATGCTTGCTCTAGGAAATATTATTCATATTATATTATTATTATTCATATTATTCATTTGTTGCATACATTTTCAGTGCTATACCACAAAATACAACTTTGTATCAGCCAGAAAATATGGTGTAGCCCATAATGACCATGCTTCACTCTGGTGTGTCTGTTATGAAGCTGTGCTCCATCACTGAAGTGTGTCTCTGTGTGTTACTCCAGGAAGTTGATATGCCAGAAGAGGTAAATATTGATGATTTAATCGACCTGCCCAGTCAGGAGGAACGGGTCAGAAAGTTGCAGGTGAGTTCACCTATGCACTCCAGCGCACTCCAACGAGTGCACGGGATGTTTTAAATATTCTACAGAGTAAGTGGGAGAGAAGACATCGGCAGGTGAACGTTTATGCTGTATGTTAATGTATTTCACACTGAAAACACCATGTTTGGTCTGTCGTAATAAATCAATTAGCTGATGATGAATCCGGTGTCATAATAGGTTGTAAATTAGCACCAGATAAAAATTAACATCCTATAATCTTTTTTAACAGGAGCTTCTTCAAAACTGCAGTAACAACACAGAGGTAGGTTTGCATAGTTCTCATTAAAAAAAAAAGTTTTATCATGCAAGATGATTTCTATTGTTAAAATGGAACCATCATCATCAATACTCTTTTGTTTATTTATTTGGGTTTTTTTTAAGTATTCAGAACAGTTTCAGTCTTGGCTGCACCTTTAGTTGACATTACAGGTTTGAATAAAAGCGGGTGCTTATTTTCCTTATGTGCATGTTAAAGACACTAAAGGTCTCAATCGCTTTGTGCAGATTTTGCTTCTGGCAGTTTTTGCCATCGTCCTAGAATCACTGTTCAGTCAGACGTGTTTGGCTGCATTCGTCATTTGGGATTCCGTGGATGTTTTATGTGTCTGGTTTTTTTTCCATCCCATTTTTCTTCCCTCTTGATTTCACAATTTTCTAGCAGCTTCTAAAACGTGGCCGCTCAGTCCGCAGGCCCAAACAATGGTTCTTCTGTGAGTTACGCCTGTAACAAAGGACCATCTGACCTCAAACATTAGCCCGGTCAGAAACACCAGACACGAAAAAGACAGAAGAGGCTCAATAGCTGCTGCTGCCTCTTCTTTTCTTTCTATTTGAAATTTTTTTCCTCTGTTTTACACAGTGATAAAAGGGGAGTAGTGAAACATTTGAAGAGGTGAAGTGTTATGATTTAGGAGATGAGGAATAAGCAGAAACAAAGTATCTCTGGAAAAAAACGGAAAAAATCATAGCGGCACTATTTATTTAAATGTTAGAATGACCTTTAAAGACTCCCCCAGACCCTTCATAAAGTGCAATAAGCATAATCTGCTGTCATCTGTTTATGCTCAATTTATTTTGACACTGTTCAATAGGAACTTCACATTTAGAGCACATTCAGGATGTTTGAGTGGGGAGTCCCCCCTTCTCGGGCCTCTGGTGTGTCTTCAAGACTCCTCGATAGCCTCTATGTCCTTTTACGGACACAAAGATGCTCTAAACACTGAAGAAAATGGATCTGGAATGAATTCTAAGTTGTTTGGCTTTACTTTTGCTGCCTTCCTTCTAATTGCTGTTTGTTTAGTCTTCTGCCAAGGGTTATTCGTGGGTCTTTACTAGAAGCTCGGAATGAAACGTCAGGATTTTAATCTGGTTGTTCTAATCTAGAGTAGTTTTACTTAAGTGCAGTGTGACAAGAGTGACAGGATGATTACTCAGTGAAACCATTTCTACTTGGAAAGTAATGGGCTGTGTCCACTTTGTGTTCCCTGTAAATGTGGGAAATGGCCTACATGAGCTGTAAATCCTGTTATTTGTGTAACAGAAAAGGAATTCTTGCATTTACGTTTTCCATAGACACTGTGTTATGGAAAGTCAGTATCCTTGTTGTGGGCATGGTGATCTCCTCCTCATGGTTGCTCCTCCTCAGAACTTCATCACAGAGCTGGTGGCCAAGCTGGACGGAGTTCACAAGCAGAAGGATCTGCAGAGTGAAGGCATCGAGCACCCAGTCATCTCTCACGGCCACTACCGACACGAGCCCTACCATTTCAACAGCCCACACCATCACCACCAGTTTCACCAAAGCCAGGGTCAAAACCAGACCCTCTGACAACCTCCTGCTTCCCACATCGCCTCACGCCAAGATGCACGCGTCTAAAACTTGTAAAGCTACAGTATTAAAAACTTCCACCAAAGATTAACATGAATATTGTTCACTTTTCTTGGGGAAAATGGATGAGTTTAGATACCATGAAGGTAAACTATTTGGTCTATTCTGTACACACTGATGGCTCACAGGTTACCACGTCAAGTTAAGTCATTCATTCTTCAATTCACAGCTTCACAGCAGTTCTATAATAAATACACATTTTCATCCTGATTATGACCAGCCTTAAGGCAAACTAGCGTACTGAAATCAGCGCATCCTAGACTAGAATTTGTAAAGTGCCTCAGAAAAGAGCTTTGTCTTTGACTGGATAAAGTTCCTGTTACTAATTCGCAGGACGCAGTTTTTTGGTTTAAGAGGAATGAAACACCGAACTGTGACACTGTTATGTTCTTTCCAATGAGCACGAGAAATTTACACTGGATCTAGTTTCACTCATTCTGTAACTACATATTTCATTTTCAACCTGTGAAGAGACACATACAGTCGTACACAACTCTTTAATTTTACTCTGTGTCTGTTTTCGGTATTTTCTTCCTGTTCAATTTTTTTAAAAATATATTGACTGTTACAAAATATGAGCCAAAAATAAGCACAGCAATAATTTCAATTTCAATTTTATTTAAAGTGCTAGTTCATAAGATTTTTATCTCAAGACACTTTACACATTCAAAAAAAAAAGAGAAGAGAAACAGTGAGAAACAGGTCGCAGGGCAGTGATAATGCTCTTGGTAGTTGGAATTTTAGAGGCCCCTGTGCTTGCACATCAGTCTCTAAATCAGTTAAGTCTTGGATCCTTGTGTTTTTTATATTTTAAAAAACAAAAACATTTTCCCATGTATCCATCAGTTTTTCCTGCAGTTTGAAATAATGTGTCATTTTGTCTTTTTTATATCTCTTCTTTCCCCAAACGAGAGCACTTCTGTTCAACAATGTTTTTGGCCATTGGCAGCAATTTTGGCATGATAATTTGTCATCTTGTTGAATTTGATGGAGAACTAATTTACTCAAAGAATAACTTGAATTTGTTGTAGAAATGTGTGTTTCACACTCCAGGAGGGAAAAAAATAAAATAAAAAATACCCTTCCAGATTATATAATAGTGTTCAGGCTTTTGTGTTCCTCTCTCTTCACCATGGAAAGTGTATTTTTAAGCAATATTGTGTCTGGTGAATGTTTGGCGATGTCTTATCTGCTGTGTTAAACACTAATTGTCATATCTAATGTCTAATAATTAAATGATAATAAACAATGTGTTCTAGGCACAGTGTGATGTTCTGTAGAGGGGAATGAATGATGTATAAAATGTAAAACATATTACATGAAATATTGTGTGCTTTTAAAAAGATTGTTACACAATCACTGTGTTCTGTTCATCAGTGATAGCCCTCTGATCCTTCCTGAGGTCTATTTTTTTTTTTTTTTACTTATTATTATTAAATTTTTCATTTTTTAAAATGAAAAAAGGACAATTAAATAAAACCTAACCCAACCAACCTTGACCTTTCATCCGTTAATGATAACATATGTAACTTTTATTTTTCCATTTACTACATAATCATCAGAACTTTAAATTGTCCAAACATCCAGTTATGATGAACGCGTCATAGTTTACATATTAACGGACACTAGGTGGCAGCAGAGCGACGTATTGAACACACGCATGCAGTCTGTTCTTGTCAACACGTCTTCCATTGGAGAAACATGTTTGCATGCACATTCCACTTAGTTCCTCTGCCTTAATGCTCTTCCCCGTGATTATATCTCTGGCCTTGAGCTCCTGCTGTTAAAAAAAAAAAAAAAATGCAGCAGTGTTGATGTGTCGTTTTATCAGTGCTCAAAGGAAAAAGCGACCACTGAGGGTATTCAGAGGAATCCTGTCTCAAGGCCAAGGCCATGGTCACTGACTCATCCTCAGAGCTTTGAAACACAGGTGCCCGCCCCAACACACACACACACACACACACACACACACACACACACACACACACACACACACACACACACACACACACACACACACACACAATTAAGACGTATATAAGATGCTTCTTTTAGCTGTGGATTGATGCTGACTGTTAAAGATGTAAATATGGTTAAAATGATTGACCTTCACAGTCCCCTGACCTATTGACTGTCCCTCTGCTGATATATCGATACTGTTGGGAATTCTATTTATTTATTTATTTATTTATTTATGTATTTATTAAGATGGACTTAACAACAGCGATGAGAACACCAGTTCCAGATGAGTGGATAGGTAGACAAAGATTAAAAAGGGAGGGCAAATGGAGCTAAAGACTATGGCAAGGGAACGCTTTAATCATATTCACAGTTATTGCAATTATTGTAATTAGTACTATCCCAAGGGTTCGGGTGTGCATGTGCGTGGAAGAGAACTGGGGGTGGGGAGGTGTGGGGGTGGGGGGGGTGAACCGTCTGTGGCGTAGGAGGGGGAGAAAGGACGGGACAGGCCTTTCCTCAGGAAAACATATCACCTTCAACCACAATAGGACCCGTCAGGAAGCAACGGGCAGCCACATTATTCTCTGGAGTCACTGACTACTTTCAGACACTCATCAGTCTCTCTCACACACATGCACACACACTAGAGCCCTGCAGCCTGACGCACAATACACACTCCAGAATGACAAACTGAAGTTCTGCAAGCCAAGCTCATCAGGTAGGCTACCTGTCTAGAGTCTGAGACTGTGTTCATGCAAATATGTTGGTAAATCTGTTGATTAACTAGATTAATTATGCTGTTAAGTGTACAGAGGTAAATGTGATGCTGCTGAGAAGAAGAATTAATGTAAATTGAAAATATAATCAGTGTCATCTACACATACTAAAGGCATTTAAAATAACAAATGTTACTTTGTATGATATTTTAATTTATTTATTTGACTGTGATTTCAATTTGGAAATGAAATAAGATGTTGACATTAAATCCATATCTTTTGTATTTAAAGAGGCAGTTTCTTCAAAAACACTTGATTTAGATTTAAATTATTCCACAAAAGTGTATAAATCTCCGAAAGTCTAATATTTGGTACCTAGCATTCAGCTGTTACTTTTCTTTATATATATCTTACCTAATTATTTGTTTGGTATATTTACACATGCTTTTAGTACAACACATGTAATATTATGAAAACGTATTTCCTATTTACAGCACTGCATTGCACAGGCAGCATGGGAAAGGATGTTTTTGAATTCTGTTATAAACTGACAGCCGACAGACCACTTAAAATAAATCCTCTCAGAGACTGATCTGTTTGTTTGTACAGTTCACTTCTTCCGCCACAAAACTATACAAACACGATCTACGTTTTGTCGTAACACAAGCGGGGCTGTGAACATGCGTAGCTCAATTTAAAGCATGTTTTTACAGATATAAAATCACTCGTCGTTGAGGTTGAGCTATTATTCAGACATGTAAACATTTGGCATGTTTAAATCTGTCATCTTGTGTTGCAGTTCGTTAAATCTTGTGTACAACCATGCCCATTCTGAAGAAGCTACCAGGCAGGTCCAAGAGCTGCCATGAGTTCCCCAGAGTGACTGGAGAACTGATCCTTCCCCGGCTGGACCTGGACCTCAGAGACTTGAATCATTTCAATGATTTAAAGGAGCTGAATGACCTAAAGGATCTGAACAAGAACCCCTTTGAGGATGTGGACCTGGAAGACGATGGAGGCGACGTGGGCCTTATCATGGAGGAGGTCAGGAGCAACCTCCAGCTCAGGTCCCCCCGTGATGATGAAGAGGGGGAAAATGAGGTAAATGCAGAAAAACGTGGGACAGGGAACCCCAAAGGGAAACCTCTCAAGGGGACCCTGGAGCGCATATGTGGAGTGTCACCCCTCAAAACCCTTGGAAAACTGGGAAAGGGGCTCCGCATTTCTGGACGCAATGTGTGGGGCAGCAACTCACCCCACTACCGTCCGGGTGACTCGAACAGTCTCCCGCCAGAGCGAGAGAGAAGGACAGGTCTGCGGAGGAGTTCTGAAGGAATTATGACCCTGCTGCGGTAAGCTTTCAACATGCAATTAATTAAAATAAATAAATTAAAAAGACTCATTTCAGTGCATTAGAGGATGTGTACTGTTGATAAGATTAAAAAGTACCAAAGTTTCCTACATTTCAGAGTGATAATGCTTAAGGAAGTACAATTCCTTTGAATCAATCTTCTCCAAACTTATTGTCAGAATCCAGTGGGAATAATTGACCACTGTTTAGAACCGAATGTTGCGATAGTTCCTTTCTGCCAGCACTGAGTCTGTATGCTGTGCCCGCATGTGAACTTCCAGCTGTGTTTTTTATTGTTTTATTATTAATACCCTATACTGGTTTATTTTCGTTTTAGTTAACACACGGTATGATGACGGATAAACTGTTAATAAATCCAATCAGCAGAATTACTAAATAATTAATAAATTCCGTCTGCTGCGGAATAACTAGTGTTCATTTACTCAGCAGCTGTTTAATAGAAGAAAAGAGAAAAAAATAAAATGAAATTAGCACTGTGTGCTCTCTGAATGGCCCTATTTTTAACTCAGGCTGTTCTGAGTCACAATAACCTAATTTAAACAGATGTGGTAATGTGTGACATTGGATTTTACTCCCTTCTATCGCACATCCTTGTTTCTATTAAAATCTGCAGTCTCATCGGTGATCTGTGCCAGCAGCCATTCACCTTCTTTACTCTTGCTGCACAGCTTTCCGGGGCGACGCAAGGAAGAGCGGAGTGACAGCCTGCCGGGCGGGAACCTAAGCATGGACGCCGAGTTGGAGAACTGCAGACGGCCGTCCTTGTTTAAGATGGTCAGTCTGGGCAAGCTGAAGAGGGAATCTATGTCAGATAAAATGTCCCAAGAAGCTGAAGAAGAAAAGGAAGAAGAGGAGCCTGTGGTCAAAACCAAAGACCCACTCTCAGGTAATATTGATCCCGTGAATACATTTAGCTCTATAATGACCCAGAGGAATTAGTTATCGCACTTTATTATTAAGTTTCAGCAATACCTTCTCCCTGTGCAAATCTCTGAAGAATCTTTGAAGACTTTGTAGATCCTGAGTCACTGGGTTCAAATTCCACCCCACTGTGAAATCAGGAAATGACTGCACTTCCCCCATTTTCCTCAAGATAGAAGTTGATCTTAGCTACTGTTCACAAACCCCGCGCAGAGCTTTACAACAAAAATAACCCAGTTTTGCAAAAATAACCCACTTTTTTTTTGACTCAACAATTCAGCCGCTACATGGTCTTCCTGTTTGTGTGCGCGCCACGTTTGACTGCTGCCGGCAGACAGAGTCCAATTCTCATTGCTTGATCCCCACAGTGTTGGAGATCCTGCAGCTGGTTAACCACAGGGACCTCCTTCTGGCTGACACACACATTCAGGAGCTGGAGCGAGAGTGTGAGCTGCTGTCCTGTCTCCCACCCACAACTACCGCTAGTTTCACGCCTCCAAATTCGCCCAGCATCCCCTTGGGAGTGATCTCATTAGTATCTGCATCCTTGGATGACTCCCTCAGCTCAAATGCAACAGTGGACTCCAGCCGCAGGAAGGCCAAAGATGTGGAGCTCCTGTATGAGGCCCTTCAAAGGGAAATGTGGGATGTAGTTCGGGAGTCCCTCCGTCAGCCCAGTGCCGGACCCAATCTTGGACTGGTGGTGTTGGTAATCCAACAGGAGGAGCATGCTGATGCTGCCTGGGCCCTTAGACAGGAAACCAAGCAAGAGCGAGAGGGCCAGCAGGTCTGGGCCAGCCAGCGTCCTCGCCGTTTGAAGATGAAGTGGAGGCAGGCTGTGGCAGAGGCTGCAGACTGGAGCCTTCCACATCAAGTGGACACTCAGGCGGGCCAGCTGGCTTCATACCTGGAACGCCTGAGAAGCCGGATGGTGGATGACCTGGACGCGGCGAGGAAGAACGCGGTGTCCATATACCCGGAGGATTTCGCTGCCTTCCAGGTTTATGTGGAAAGTTACCATCAAGCCGTGGCAAAACGTCTCCGAACCATCACTAGCGGGCCCCTACAGATTACCGACGTCTACGCGCTGCTGGACTGGTTCTTCAACATCTACAACAGGTGAAACGGGAATCATTGGTCCTTCTTTGTAGTAAATATGGGTCAGATTGTGTTTGTTGATGATAATCTTTTGCAAATGTCTCAGGGATGTTCTAGGATCCATTTGCACAACCTCTCCAATCAACTATGGAACATTAGAACCTATTTTGCCCCAACAAACTGTCGACAGGCTGGAGGAAGACTGCATCAGCATCGTCAGAGTAAGATTCTCACCACAGCTGTTCAGCGGAATGCTGATTCCTCATAACGTCGGCAGCTGAATATTTATCCATTTCCATGTCTTCAAAGAATAAAACACACAAACAAATAACTCAAGGGCAAAGTAAAAACATGCAGTTTGGTAAAAGTCCAGCAAGAGTTCAAGTATAAGTACACTTGTGCTTCCTTTCCTCTTAATCAGGTAAACATTGAACATTCTGTCTTTATATTTTGCAGCTGTTTTTGAGACAGCATTAGACCAAGTACAGTCAGTCTTGAGCTGGCCTTCACATCATCATGTAACGTCTTTTATCAAATCAAAGTTAAATGTTTTAATATTTTTAAACCTAAAAGTCCAGTGGTCGAGGTGCCATTCTTAAATGGGCGCAGCAGCTTGTGAAGTGAAAGTGAGAGTGATAAAAGTCAGTAAATCCAGTATGGTATTTCTTCAGGAGACGGTGACGATTGAGCTGATTCAGATTCTGGAGGAAGAGGAGAGGCGATGGGCACAGACTCTGCACATAGAAGACTATCAGTCCCACCTGGCCCGATCGGTCATCCAGGTACATCATGAATTTATTTATTCGTGACACTGGGGAATGTCTTTGAAAGTTCTCACACTGTGTGCATGTTTACGATCTGCTGGTGCGGTTATTTATTTCATACAGAGGTTGAAGGTGGACTTGGACAGATCTACCGCTGTGAACCAGTTTCTTGGGGCACGAGTGGCTCGCTGTAGTCTAACTGGACTAGCTAATTTTCTCTACAGGTGAGGCTAGAAATGTGGAGAAGAAAAGGTCCCAAAAACTCCAGACAAAAACTCAGATTAAATTTCACACAAACATTCATCCATATGTATTTTAGAATACCCGAATGGTATATCCAAATCATTATCTTCAATATGATATAATGTGCAGATACACTTTTTTGTACCCCTTAAGTCTGGGTTCTCACAAAACCTCTGCGTCTGTCCAGTTTTCAGAGGAAGGTGGAGATGTTCCACAACACTCAGGCTGAATTCGGAGACCGAGGGGAAGGATATGTTTCCAGGACCATAGCTCTGGTCAACTGTTGCCCTCCTCTCAGGTACAGTCAAGAGAAAACAACTACCCAGCTTAGATCTACTGGGCTAACTGAGACCTTGAGAGTGATATTTCGCACTGTCTCATGTGCAAACGTGTACCAGTATGACAATAAAGCTCCTTGAATCCTTGAATCCTTGAATCACTGTTCAGCTGCTCTGTGATTCCATGTTAAAATGATTCTTGAAGGTAATCTCTTGCGTTTATCCTGTAGATCGCTCGTGGAGCGCTGCAGGCAGTGTGACCCACAAGGCAGCGAAGACTCGGCTCAGAGGGCCAATTCTTCCCTGGACAGGATCATCAACCAGTCGGTCAGGGTTCTCACTGAACGACTGTTTGAACACATCCGGGTTAGTCACCGCTGAGCTCATTTTAAAACGTGTAAAATAATCGAATCTTTTGCACTGCACAAAGACTGACGCTTTTTTGTCTTTATCAACTTTGCAAAGAACTTGTCAGAACTTTTTTTTTGTGTGTTTTGCCAGCCTTTTTTCGACAAACTGATAAAGAGGAAATGGCTCAACAACACCGAGTCCTTTGAAGCCATTGAAGCCAGCATTAAGCAACACTTTAAGAAATTCAGACGGATGGACTGTCCGCCATATCAGGTAACAGTTGTTTTTGGGTTGGACGTCTTGTTGTTGTTCGCAGTTAAAGATTAGTTGCTGAATGCGGATCACGCACAACGGTGCTTGATGGACAAACAAGCGCAAGAGTGTTCTATGTTGGTTACAGCCTAAAAAAAAAAAGAAAAGTCCAAAAAGGCTGTGCAGTTATTGTGTTGCTGTAACTCCCCACCGAACCCCCTTCCTGTTTTTTGTTGTTGTTGTTGTAATTTTTGCCTTTTGGTTCAAACAAAACAACTTTGACAACTAGGTGTTGTAGGTATAAGTTTTTTAAAGGATTCAGAGGGATATGTATTCTGAAAAACACACAGTTAAGCTGGGAATAGCCAAAAAGAAAAGAGCTGTATCAACAGACAACAGAAATGCATTCAGACACCATAACAGGCAACCACTTAAATATTGTTTTTATGTGTGATGCAAACACTGAAAAAGCAGCCCTCCTCCCCCTCATCTTCACCTCACCGCTGCCCACATATTTAGTTGAATGAAAACGAGATTGTGTTTTCAACATCGTTTCAAAAATATTTGTGAAAATGCTCACTTTAAAGTATTTCCATTGTTTGTAAAAACCCCTCTGAGATGTCATGACAAGGTGGAGAAGATTATTATCAGTTATTATTCTCTTGAGACCAGTCTCACCGATGTTACTGGAAACAAAGCAAACAAACAAACAAAAGATTGTTTCATGTAGCTGATCGGTGCCAGATTAGGGTCTGGGTTTTTCAAATACAAGAAAACCCCCCCCACAAAAAACATGTTTTTGAGCCTGCCATTATTTTTCCCTGACAGACACTGGTGGGTGAGGTGCACCGGCGGGTCCTGGTGGAGTATATCCGAGCTATCATGCGAGGGAGGATTATGTGCACGTCATCTAAAATGAGAAAGAGGATGGCGTTCCGTATGCAAGAGGAGGCCAAACAGCTGAAGGGGCTTTTTAAGGACCTGGTAAGACTGTACTCATGTCAGCCATTACTGGTGGGTGGCTGGTGTGGAGAAATCAAAATCCCAGCCACTGCAAAATCCAGGCTGACCCTGGAGCTTACGGGGGCAGGGATAACTCAGACGATGTTGATACAGCGAGCTCTGAAAAAAAAAAGTCCTTCACTGAGATGGAGATGGATGATCTGGGCTTACGTTAGCACTTAAGGGGGGGGTGGGGGTGGGGGAGGGTGAAACGCAGCGCCACATTTCTGTGTGTGAGTTCAAACAAGTGCCCGTCACCTCGGCTGACAACAGGATGCCACAGCGCTCAGAAGGAACTTCCCCTTCCTGTAAGCCGGCCAGCTTTGATGTCGCTCTGGGATGGCCCTGATGGCCGTTATTGCTGAGGGTCAGAATGAAGTGTCTATGGAAAGAGCGAACAAACAGGAGGAGGAGGGCATTAATAGCTGTTCTAAATAACATTCCTTATTTTTAGTACATGTCATTCGAAAGACACCAGCTCTCTCCTTCCTGAGGGGTGTTTTGTTATTCATTCCACTGCTTTTCTTAATAGTTTCCCTCTGGCCCCCAAAGGAGTTAAAATGTTTCCTTTCAAAGCTAAACGTTCATGAGCAATCTTGATCTGGGAGAAGTGAGATTGTCACTGCTGCATAACTTTAACTTACAGATCCAAATGTCTTAAGAGTAAAGACAGAATTTTGGACCACCAAAATGTCAGGCTTTTGCTTCCCAACTCGTCCAAAGACAAGACAAACCCAGTTTTACCCTTACTATTCATCATTTTTGGAATCAGGCTTGTTTCTTCATTGTTTTTCCAAGACTAGTGCATGATGCCTTTACCAAAAAAAGCAAGAAACGTGGGGTGGGAGTCCTCTGGGTGGAGGAAGAATCAAAGTTTGAATTAAATTTAGCCATACAGAGAATCCAAAGACAACTCCGCTGCTGTGAAGAATTCACAACAGTTGTTTTATGTTGCTTAAACTTGTGTCTCTGCTCCAGGAGTCAAGCTCATCCTGGTTAGACAGCGTCATCTGTCACATGGCTGACATCATTTTGCTAGAGGACACCCCGTCCATCCAGATGGAGGTTGCTGTACTGGTCAAAGAGTTTCCAGATATACGGTGAGTGCTGTAAAACCGAGCTGCGTCGAGGTGTTTTTGCGCCATGAAGCCTCTGCATGTTGTCTTTTTCCTTCATCATTTTTCCCTGCGCAGTCACAGCGCCGTCTGTGTTAGCTAAACACAGCAAGAAAATGGGTAGAATACTTACCCGATGTTTTTTTGTGTGACAATGGTTCCAAATAAAGAAAGGCGCCATGGGAACATATCTACATTAATGTGTTATTTTTGGAGAGGTGTGTTCGTCTATCTTGGGAGTGGATGAGACCGCGAAGCCTCGGAGGGGGGAATTCCAGCCGCTGAGCCTGTTTGTGACAAATTAAGACTCAGGTGACATGTTGGCAACCTACCGCCACATGTGACGCAGGACCCTCTGCGGCGCAGACAGGAAGCTGCTGCCGAGTATTTCCTGTTCCTGCCACCCTGAGACAGACTGGTGCCACATTTAGATTGAACAAGGTTGAGGTGCAGCGGATTAGAGCCAAACAGAGTGGTTCAGAGCAGCACACATGCTAACTCACCCTTGACTCAACCCTTTGTTTACTGTATGGCATCCCCTGCTGATATTTTAGGAGATCAAAGGCTGCTGACCTTCCTTGACTTTTCTGGAGGCTTCATTTAACAGCTGTGGTCCATTTGTGTGGGCATATGAGTCAGGCACATAACGCAGATATTTCCTCTTCTTTCCAACATGCATCTAAATACCAGCTGCTTCCTTGGTATACATGCACAGAACTCATTAGAGTTCTATAATAATACTCATTAGAGTATTATTAGAAATTGAGACTTCTTTAGTTCTTATTTGGATAGTTGATCTTATTGGAAGTATGAATTATTGATAATGACATGATAGTGTTTGTGGATTCTTTAGAATCTTCACTAGTTTTCCATAATGAAAACTTTATGTTTTATAATATACCAACGAAACATTTAAAATATCTAAGTTTTTTTTTTATACAAACATTTCTATTAGCAGCTGCTTTGGTATCAGGTTTGTTACAGTTTGAGTTTGGAAGTGTTGGGAAAATCTGTTTTTCAAACTAGATCTGTCACAATTGCCTTGATTTTACAAGATCAAACTCAAAGAGCTTTAAAACCAAGTTGGTGTTAAAAGCATGATGCAGAAGTGACAGATAATATCAGTTCCTAGAGGAAAACCACCAATATCTTAGTTCATCACTGGTCCACAGTTAAAGCTGCTGCACTCACAACATTGGAAAAGCAGTTTGAAATGATAAATTACCAAGTTTGGCACTAATGTAGAAGAAAAGAGAATTCTAAGGGGTTCCCCTACATACCTGACTGAAGCCAGTGTTTTAAATTTGTGTTGACAACATAAACAGTTGTTTTCTCTGGCCTGCTGCCAATCTACAAAGAATTAGTAGAGGTATACAGTATTAGACACTCATATATTTTCCATATATTTTCCATTTTAATTTCTTAGAAGGGGAAAAATGATCTGCCCTTTCCAGAAATGGATGAATCACAGAGCTGTGACTCTTCCTCAGAAATTTTGAAACCCCTTTGTCTACATGCATCCAATGCCCAATAACAGTCATCATCCCCCTTTCCTCCGTCCATCCTCCTTCCCACAGGAAAAAGCATGTTTCCACTTTGCTGAACGTTCGGGGGATGATGCGGCAGGCAGAGCGCCAAGAGATCCTCAACATTGTCAAAGACTTTGAGTGCAGCAGTGCTCCCGTGTGCCGGGATCGCGCGCTCTTTTCCGACGTTCCCATCACTTCAGAGGTGCACTGCGTCAGCCTGGGTCTGCTGCGCCTCGCCATGACGGTCTCCAACTGGTTCTCCGAGCACCGTCCGAGGCGAAACCACAAGATAAGGAATGCGGGAACAGCTCAACCTGTGGAGAACCAGAATGTGGAAGACATAAGTAAAATTCCCAGAGAGGAGTAGTTGCTGGTGTTTCTGTTAGGACAGCAACCACAGGCCTGCTGCATAAAGAAAAAATGAATACATGTAGGCCATGACTGCAAATTCCCTGTAACAACATGCTTACTGAAACTTGACCTCAGGTACTCTTTGTACTGTCCGTGCTCGAAAATGATTGACATGCTTCCGTCTCCAAACATCCCCAAATCCGCCATACAATAACTCACCATGATTTTTTTTTTATTTTACACTTTTATGTTGATCCATCTACGCAAAACAAGCAAGTGCTTTTTCCTTATCCTCAAAAAAGCAACACATTCCATCATATCTTTCAAAGACCAAACACATGAAATATGATGTCATAGGATTTATCCAAAGACATATATACACCCATTCTCTGTGTGTTTCAAATATTTAGTGTATAAAAGTGTAAATGCTTTAATCTTCCACCATGAATACACAATACACATACAGAACATGGACTGAATTGACTCAATATATTCATGTGAAGTTGTTGTGACATACAGTATTAAACTTTGGATATTCCCATTGTCTCATTCTGACTTTTTTGTATTTTATGCAACATGCTCACTGAGGATGTCAGAACATACCGTGATATACTGTTGTGACGCTTCCGGATGCAGAGCCAGTTCTCCTGGCACATACTTGTTTATCTTAAAATTATGGCCGCTTTGTTCAGCAAAGTCAGAGCATATAAGATGAGGCTCCGTCACGGCTGCTATATGACGTTCTGCTACCGTACAACAACAGGGGTCATCCACCCAGGGGCCAACAACTGGATGTTTTTGGTTAAACAAAGATTTCCTGTTGTCCAGCGAGGTGCCAACTGATGCTTATATTGGAGCCAAGTTTACATTATGTGCTAGGAGGAAACTTCCTCTGTTTGGACTGAAGGTAAAGCTTACTTATGTCTGCGCCGCTTGGGGGCTTTTCCTAATAAAGTCAGACACCCTCACTTTACATCAGGCTGGGAAGCTTCACAAAGATGCTTTGGGGTTTACATAAAAACTACATCTTGAATATTAAAGGTGCAATTTGTAGGACCAAAAGAGATGTTCGATTACAACGTTTTTTAAGATGAACTAACAAGATTAATATAAAAAAAGGTTCTCTGATGAATCTGTCAGGAAGTTTCAGGGAGAATGAAAGAATAAAATGGCAGCCAAAACAGGAAAACTTCCATGCATCTCACAGATAACCACACAGACAGCATAACAGCAAATGTACACTTATTTACTTATTATTAATTCATCATCTGAAAAAACATGAATACAAGGAGGAAACAGCATCAGAATACCTGCATCTCTATTTTGGCTCCAGTAAATCTGGAAATTGAAGATGTAATTATACATGTAATAAATTGATTAAAAGATGAATTAGCCTTGTTTAAAATTAAATTGACTTGAAAATATGATATCTCACCTAAGAAATGTCAATACTGAAATAATATTTAACTTTAAAGAAGGGAACAGTGAGGTGTGAATCCACACAGACATTAATTAATCACACACATCATAGGACTTTTATTTGTTATTATAGAATAACTTATTAAACAAAAAAAATACTCATTTGTGTGCATGTGTTTGCATACATCTGTGTGTGTGTGCGTGCCTGTGTGTGTGTGTGTGTGTGTGTGTGTGTGTGTGTGTGTGTGTGCGTGCCTGTGTGCGTGTGTGTGTGTGTGTGTGTGTGTGTGTGTGTGTGTGTGTGTGAGAGAGAGAGAGACAGAGAGAGAGAGAGAGAGAGAGAATGTGTGTACAGATACCTGGGCGTTCACATTTACAATAATTTGGATCGGTCACACGGCAACCGCGGGGCACTGTTGCCTAATCATCTGATGATGAGCCTGGGGTCCGTTGGTTTGTGCACTAGATATTCAATGAATCATTTTATAATTTACGCCATAGTGTCCTGACTTTGCACTTTGAACAATGGAACTGAGCCTGGCTGTTTAGTCATTAAATATCGGAGATTACGACACTGGGCCACGGTATTGTTCTACTGCAGTTTGGCAGACTGGGCCATGGTGTTTTAGGTAAGACGAAAAGATGACAAACTCTTCCTGTCTGGGAATGGAAAGATGACCGGGCTGCACAGCATTCCTACTGGCACCTCAGGCTGGACAACTTGGTCGAGAACGTGCTCTCAGCTCCTTATTTCAAATATTCAAATGTTTCACTCTAGAAGAACACTGAGGAGGGAGGACAAGCAGTACTGAGATGGCGACCTCATCATTAACTGATGACTAAAGACCTGCTTTTGGTTTTCAGATCCACATCAAATACGACTAATTGCTCAAGTGTATACAACCCAGTAGCACCTGATCATCTTGAAGTGCTTTGAGCGGATAGATAAAACATTTAAAGATGTCCTCATTCCCATTACCCTCCACCCCACACTCTCCTGGAGCAGAAACACATATCTGAGAGCTCAGTGTGTAGCGCCATCGTGCTCCGCAAGCTCAGAGACTCACCAACCTTGGGCTCAACAGCGCCCCCTGGGACTGAATACTGGACATCCTGAGAGTCAAAGTCCGGGCAGTGCAAATAAGCACCGTCACATCCTCTCTGATATCCAGACTGACTGTCAACACCATTGTCCCTCAGGACTCCCTGTTCACACATGACGTGGCCACACACAGCTCCGACACTGTCATGACATCCTGGTTTCAGGACAACAACCTCCCCACTCAACATCAGCCAAACCACGGATCTGATAGGGGACGACAGATATCAACAACGGGACAGCAGGGGAGAGAGTTAGAAACTCAGGTTCCTGGGAGCTCATCACAACACTGTCACTAAAACAGCAAGAAAGCAGGTCTTCTTACTCTGCAGACTGAGGAGCCTGAAGGGGGACTTCCACGTATTCTGCAACTGCTACAGGTGGACCTTGGACTGGCTGCATCCCTGCCTGGCGCAGCAGCTGCTCCACCATCATCAGGAAGTGCCCACAGAGGGAAGTCAACGCAGCCCAGAACATTACTCCAATGGCCATCTATGGTGGAGCTCCTCACCATCACCTTCAGCTCTGCAGGAAGAAGGCTGATCGGATTATAACATCATGCGAGGTAACATCAGGAGGCCTGAGCGTGTCGCTGGCAGAGGAGCTCGACTGCTGCTTTGCTCGTTTTGAACCACCGCAGCGACACCCATCTACTCCAGCTCTGTCCCCACCTCAACCAGGTTCCAATATACCCCTATTCAGGAGCACGAGGTGAGGCCTAGGAAGACTGCTGGCCCAGACGGGGCAGCAAGGTGCTCAGAGCATGTGTCTGCCAACTGTCCTGCTTGAAATCTGCCACAATCTTCCTAGTAACAAAAGAGTCACCCACAACCAGCCTTAAAAACCTAGCCTCCTGTTGCCCTCACACCTTTACAGGTGCACTTCACACTTACGTCTGAAGTGCTTTGAGACGAGATACTGGTTCTCCAGCACATCAAAGATTGTGTGTGAGTGTCCACCACCAGTTCACATACCAGACAAACAGATCCACAGAGGATGCCATCGCCATTGCTCCACACACTGTGCTTTCCTAAAGCCATCTCAATCTTAAACGCCCATATGGAACAAGCCCAGCCACCAACATAATTACAATGTGCAATATATCAATATACCCTGTGCACTATATTTTGTAATAATTGTTTACATTTGATACTCTTAACTTTTTTAGTCTTTATCTATTCGTATAAATAGTATATAGAGCCTAATTCCACTGTCTTGTGGGACTTTGATCTTGGACACCACACATATGGGACATCTGGAGAAGGTTTTAATCCAATGTGGATGGAATGAGGTGAGGATGTTGAGTTTGTTTGGAATTCAAGCAGATCCTATTATTCTGCTCAGACACATCAAATTAGGCTTCGTGGTTTCCATGGAGACCTTTTGTTTCAACAATTAGTGAGGTATCAATGTTATAAATGAAGTTGCTACAGGGAAGGAGAGGTGATATTTTCCAAAAAATAATTGGACGTTTAGCAATAAATCACTGAATTTGTGTTGAACAAATGTTCTGTCTGGCTTGGTTACATGAGGACCAAGCATGATAGAAACATGGGCAAGCAATTGAATGCCTCAGAACACACACACACACACACACACACACACACACACACACACACACACACACACACACACACACACAGCCTTGTACTTCTATCTTTGTGAGGGCTTTCATAGGTATAATGTATTAACCAGCCCTTAACCTAACCCTAACCATCCCAACTAACCCTCCGACCCAAACCCAAACCCAATTTTAGCCTCAGCCTTAAAACAAAGTCTTAACAGTCAAACAAGCCTTTTAGGTTAGGACCAGCAAAAATGTCCTCACTTTGGAAAATGTTCTCACTTTGCTAGTAGAATGAGTATTTTGGTACTGAGTATACAAGTACAAGTACAAGAACACACACACACACACACACACACACACACACACACACACACACACACACACACACACACAC
>BJFM01001887.1:75755-101445 GCA_016586285.1 Arothron firmamentum | reverse complement strand
AACCTACCTAATAGTTTCTCTAATTTAATACCCCCCTTATACCTAATAAATTGTGCATTTAAAATTGTATATTTTTATATTCTTTATATTTTGTATTTTAACATTTTTCTTGCACTTCCTGGCTTTGCTAGCTAATTTTGATGTCCAGGCAACTGTACAATGACAATAAAAAGTCTTGAATCTTGAACATGTAGCCAGGGGGTTTGGTAAATTGGAGTCTCTAAATTGACCTTAGGTGTGTATGTGAGTTTTCTGTTTCTATATGTGATCCCTGTTAATGGATAAAATGGTACATAATAGATGGATGGATGATACTCAGAAATGGACTCAGAATATTTTCAAATCACTTCTGGGTTGGACTGAAAAGTTTCATTTACTTGCAAAAACTGTCACAGGAAAATAATGAAAAATTAGATGAAACAGTACTACAACATATTGTTAAATTAATCCTACAGCTGACCCAAGGTAACACATTAATATTCTTACCTACTCTCCTGCCATTCTTGAGCACAGGCCACCTTGACGGTATGCTCCATTTTGTTTACTATCTTAAGGGCATCAATAGCATTAAATTCAATGCCATAACCATCGGTGTGAATGATGCGCAGAACATTGTCCCCAAACAGCATCTCTGGAAGTGAAGGCATGTTCATTTCATCTGCTAATCTGGGAGGGAAAATTAAAAAAAAAAATCTGATGAATGACTAGCAATATTTTATATTATACATACATAAAAGCATCCAGAGGTATTTATCTTCAATATTAATGGTTCCATTAATTTATTTAAATTGTAATTGCAATACCTGATTAGTTTTAATTTTGAAATTACAGTTTTTTTGATCAGATACCTATTTTAAGAATGTGTCACCTTTCAATATCTTTGGACTTCATGATATGATTTGTAGAAGCAGTCACTTTCCATGGGCCAAAGGTGAAGTCCTGCTTGCTGCTCTTGAAACCATGTGGCATCATTGTGAGTAGACTGAAAGCCGTAGTTATGATTGAAAAAAGAAAGAAAGAAAGAAAGAAAGAAAAGTGGATTGTATGCGTGTGATAATCGATGTATTTATGCCAATAATTCAGACATTGTATTCATGGTCACATAAAACATAAAAAGATGTATTCTTAAACACCAATCCCAGCCTGTATTTTTTAATTTGAAGACGTATAACAGGGTAATATGTACCATTTCTACGGTCTCAAATGCAATCAGCTGTACTTGCACATGTCACCTTTGCATTAACACACGTTTTATATAAGCAAATGTATCTGATTCTGTGAGTAAGTAGTTGCAGCGTTAACTGTGCTCCAATGAACCTAAAATGAACCGTCATCCACAAAGGTAAAGTCAAGTGGGTGAAACGATAATAATAAAAAAATTGTATTTGTCCTGACAACCACGTGTTGTGTCGTTGTATTGCAATATCAAATAGTTGATTACTGTAAAACTTTAATAGTTAACAACAGTTACATTTATTTACCTCGTATTGTTGCCAGCTCTTGTAATGGAGAGCACTAGGTGCGCCTGTGTTAAATTGTCCGCCAAAGACTGCTTCGTTCGCGCAAAGGTTCCGCTGCGCAGGCTATGTTTCTTGCTTAAATTGTCCCGGTACAAAATCGACACATCACTGCATAATCTAAAACCAATCCATATTAACTAAGACTTTACAGACTATCATTTCAAATAAACTCACACTTACGGATATGGACAGAACTGCGATTGCTTTCTTGTTTTATGGTGGGTAGCAATCAACGATTCCCTTATTACCGTCATCTAGTGTTCAAATGTTGAACTAGTTTTCTGATTTTCTTTTATGGAATTTCTTCAACCAAACAAACAAATAAACAAAATACTAGACATTTTTAGGGCGTCTAAAAATGGAGAATACTATTGTCATTTAAGTTTCAATATTGTTTCCATTAGTTTAGGCATCGTAATATTCGTATGTAGTCGTCTCATGAATGGTTTGCTATAAATTCCCGTGATTAACCTTACACAATATGAAGGATACCAAAACAAACATATATATATATATATACATAATAACATATATACATATTATACATGTACATAATAACATATATACTTATTTTTTTGTTTGTTTGTTTGTTTGCCTTTGAACATTTACATTTTTTCCCCCTGTGCATCCGGACCAAACCAGAGCTGGAATAGAGAATAGAGAAGAGCTTGATCGCTATTTTTAATTAAACAGACATGGAATTTGTTAGTTATGATGAGCCTGTTGCAGCAATAAAGGCATGAAAACAATGTCGGCACTAAAGGAGACATTGATCCACTAGGTGGTAGCATATCTCAAGTGAAATGACTATCAAAAATTAAAATTATGTTTAATTTCCGTCAATATTATTGCATATCCTTATTACAATTTACTTATTTGTTATTTTTAGCTTGTCCCAATTTTAAAAAAAATATTTAAAAAAAAAATAATAATAATATGAACTTACTATCTATTAAATTTGCACAAATCACAACTAGTAACAAAGTAAGCAATGATATCTGATAAAGCAAACATCCAGAGAGCAATAATTAGAGAATAGGAGTAAAGAAACAAACAAAAAAACATAAAACATCTAATTCTTGAAAAAAAAGTGTCGCCCTGCCACTAGGTTTTATATCTGAGGTTTTAGTAAAATGAGAACAAGTGGCACATGTACATTATGTACAAATGTAACTTGCAGTACATATTTACTCATAATGCAAGATAACACAAGTTACTATCTAAGAAACTAAAATGTGTCATGTGACACTTATTCATGCAAATGCTTCCACATAGTAAATTAGTAACTTCAACTGCATTGACGTTCAAAGGTTATGCTACTATGTTTCTATGTTTGAGGGAAAAAAGAAGAGCCAAATGGCCTTGATTCAGTTGTAGTTCTGGATCTGAATTCAATGCATTTACAAGAAACAGAATAGATTTGTAATCTGTATATCAGTCCAGCCCTGTGTGTCCTACTTTAGTTGACTTTCAGTGTACCTTATCATTGACCTTGAGGGTATTAAACTCTGATGAGAACATGGTGGTATAGAGGTTGAAAGGTCAAGAGGCAAGTATAAATGCTGCTGAACTGGATGCACTGACCTACATTTTGCATAGTCTGAGAGTGATCTCACCCTCAGTGCGCCTGTGTAGCATCCTTACAGAGAGTCCAAAGGCCACCCTTTTATCAGAACACACATGGCTTCTGTGTGTGTCAATGTCATGTGTTTCTTCAGTCTGTGAAGCCATGGTAACAGCAGCATGAATGGTCTATTCAGGACAGAACCACTCAGCTCACTGCCTTTAAAACCACTGATAAGCAAACAAACATGCAGGAATAGTTTGGTCCAATTACTACTGATGTGTGAAATTGATTGTAACATTAAAAACTGTACACAGTTATTCTTTAACATTCAGGCTATCATGGAAACCTTTAGGTATCAAGATAACTTACTTCAAAAACTTAATCAATTAAAATATAATGATTGTATGGTACCAATTGTTACACTAATAATGTTTGTACTGACAACACAACACTTGTAGTTATATCCTTTTTTTTTTAAAATCAAATGTAGATTTTTTTTTAGGTGTATATGCAATGATTGTTTACTAGATATTAAGAGACTCTTCTCCTAGATAGATTGCAACCCAGATGTTTAGGGATTATAATCTAGATAATTATGATTTATAATTCTTTATTATGATATTCAATTTGACAGTGGTTTTAAAGATTTTTTTTTCCTTTTGTCAATTAAAAAAAACAACAACAATGCTTTAAAACAATAGTTTTAGCAAATAATACATACTATGCTTGAAGAGAAATGTTTGCATGACCTCTACATTCCTATGGAATCATATTTGCTGGCTCTGCAGAATGACAACAGGAAAGGGTCAGCTAATTTGAAGTAGAATTCACTAGCATCCAGTTTTACATTGAGCAATAACATAACATCCTCAACCCAACACAAATTGTGGATGTAAAAAAGGGAAACGATAACTTGGGTGCACACCTTACCTAACAGCTATTGCATAATTTCAAGCTAAATGTACAAAGCTGCAGACGGGAAAAAGAGGGGATAGGGCTATCACATACAGCCCATTTTTATCAAACATCTTAAGTGTAATACAAGTTATTTTAGCTTGGTTTACTTTGGGGCAAGGAGAATATTTTATGAAAATACTTGCTGAATGCTGAAAATACTCTCATTTGCTGGCATGAAATGACATTTAATGTTTGGTGGAATAACGTTATGCACGACAGACTCAATTCATTAAACAGTGAAAGCCAATTTATGTGGCAGCAACAAGTTTAAATCTTAAGTATTATAATCAGTGAAAATTAATTCCATAAAAGTAGGACAATAATATTACAGATCTTTGTAAATAATGTATATAATATAGATAGATAGATAGATAGATAGATAGATAGATAGATAGATAGATAGATAGATAGATAGATAGATAGATAGATAGATAGATAGATAGATAGATAGATAGATAGAATTTGAGCGCAAAATATTGAACAGCCTCGTGAATTCACAGCGCTCTGATTGGTTGAAAGGAACAAGTGTATAACACGTAGGGCTGACGTTAATTTCGAAAGACGAATGATGTGGCAAAAATTAAAGGCCGAGTCGGAAGAAATAGTTCCTATTTTACCTTAATTATTATGGGTTCTTGCGTCGAGCTTCTCTACTAATTAGGCCTGAAAAAGAAAGGTTAACGTATTAGCACATTTACAGACAGAATAACACCAGTAATGCCACGAAGCACACTTAAAAATTGTTTCTGTGTATTCATCCGCCCCATTGAGTGTACGTCCATTTCCGGGATGTTTTCTCCGCCGTCCAACCTCCACCGCCATTGCAGGTTCAGGGAGTCGGTGTAGTGGCAGTCTGTCGTTAGCCAGGGGTAAACCCACCAGTAAACAGCTTAGGGTCAAATAAAGAAAGTACCACCACTCCGACAGTATATTTTAATCAAGGCTTATACTTAATTCATCGGAAATTAAATCTAGAGTTCTCACAGCTGGCCGGCTAGGATCTGATAGAAGAGGCAGTGGTTTGATAGCATTTGAAGTGACCGGGGGAACAGGAGAGAGGAACCGCCATGGCGCAGATCCTGCCTATTCGTTTTCAGGAGCACCTGCAGGTACATTTTAAATGATTGGCTTAAGTTTTATGTCAAGTTTTTCCATCCCAGTCATTAAAAATGCTTTCAACGCCCCTTGGTATAAGGGATTTCTCAGTCGCTTTTATTAGCCTGTAAGAGCTATGCTAACTAGCTTGGTAGGGTGGATGACGTTTATCTTTAGTTAGCATCTAGCTAGCACTTTGACTAGCCACCTGATTTCGTGACATAAATGGTGAAAGTCCGCAACACACAAACAGATAACACTTTTGAGTGCGTTGCTATTATGCCACTGCAGCCTTTTGTTAATGTATACGTTTTAAAAAGACATTCTTCGATAATTCATTTCTGATGTAGACGGTACTTCAACTACAGCTATGATAGTCATTCATTTTTTGTCATTCGTTGCTCTTCATTGTTAAATTCTTGATTTTATATAGGAATCTCTATTATATAAAGCTTTAAAAAATAAAATTAGTAGATATGTTATCTCCTATATTTGACTAATTTTTTATCATTCTGAAAAGTTTTAATTCTTAGGTTTAGTTAGACCAAAGGAGAACGTCAGGGCTGATAGTAGACATTGTCATGTGACGTACGAACTTGTCCAACAGCTATTTAACCATGTGTAATGACTTGTATGACTATTGATTATCTTTCTGTTCAGTTATATTTGAGAGAAACTTTTGGATTCGTTGCTAATTGAGTTAGTGTTGTATATTTTTTGAAGCGCTTTAAAAATTGTGGTTTTATTGATTTAGTGGTTATCTGCTACAGTGGTTTCAGTCGCCACTCTTTTGTAGTAGGTGCATGTGTATTGCTCTTCAAACCTGAATTGAAATCACCACATTAGCTTGAATGAATTGAAATCACCACATTAGCTTGAATTCAAGGTTTTAGCAATTTAAGTGATTGACGTCAACTGACAAATAAGAGATATGACCTGTCTAAGACATGAATTTATCCATGTCCTTTTCTTTTAAGTTATGATTGTGAAACTGCTTTGAGATGGATTTGATTAAACTATACTTAAAAAAAATCTTTGTAAATTTTTATTTAGATTTCTTTAGTTTTGCAGATTTTTCGTCTGTCTGTACATTGACATGCACACTTAAGTCAAGTTATGCTTACAGTTATGTTTTACAGTTATGCCAGCATATATGGCATTTTTTGAATATGACAACATAATTATGTCATATTCATTCTGCTCCCGGCTTGAAGCTCTCTAAGTAAGTCAAACTGCACAGTGTGCAAGTTTATCTTAGTTTTAAATACAAAATAAGTTGAACATTGGCCTCAGAATTAATGGCACTTATTTATAATACAGAACTTCTGGGCAATTGTTACAGTATAACACAAGCCTTTGTGTTACTGTCATTTTCATTCACAACAGCACTTGATTAGTTTATGTATAAGATTAAGGAATAATGAGGACTAAAATTCACAGAGCATGCAGAGGTCTTTGGTTCCTGCAGCTAGAGTAAAATTATTTGTAAAGACTTTGACCCCTTTCTTAGGTTCTGTTCAGTGCACAAGAGACAAAGTGGTTTGTGCATTAAAATTCACCTTGTATTTTAACAATACAATGTCGTGATTTATGCTGTACGTTTTTGTTTCCTGTTTTAAATCACTGACATGAACAGACAAAGTGTGACTTCTCTCATATTTGTGGACATATTGTAGCAGTTTTTCATTGTAGCAGAGAAGAATTAGCAGAAAATAGCACAGGAAATGGTAAACAACTGAACCAGCAGGACTGTGAGTGAGTGTTGCATTGCTTGGGAGGTGGCGTGCAGAGGCTCCTCACCCACAAATATAACTTGGCTTTTGGGTTCTCATCTCTGATTTCCTGGCGGCCTAAATCATCTCAAGGATTCCTGAAATGATGGGAATAAGGCTGCAGTGGCTAATTTGTTAAAGTTTTATAGACCTTGATTGGTCTGTTGTTATCCTGTTATTACTTTGGCATTTATAAAACCAACTGTAATCAAAGCAAGCATTTATCACTGGCTACTCTCGACCTCGGTTTGTGTTCTTCCTTCATCAGCAGTCTTCTCTCTCTGCATGCCTGTTCATGATCTTCCTGTCAACTTGCACAGTTTGCACTTTTATACATTATCCATTTATATAGTGTTGGGTAAAAAAACGTTTTATAAAAACTTCATTGCTGTTTAAAAAGTGGCTGTAAGGCTGTTTTCTATCAAATTTCATGTGATGTTTATCTATATTTATCCAGTAAATTACATGATATGTAATATGTAAATTACTTTAGATGCTCAAATATATATATGTATATATTTTTTTTCATTAATTGTTTTATTCTAATCTTCTGCTTCCTGCCTTTTTCATGCTTCTTGTCTTCTCATCACAACCTCACGTTTCATCTTGTGTGTTGTGACAGAATTCAGCAGGGTTTCATTAACAAAACTACCTTAAGTTTTGTTTATTTTGTCACTATAAAGCTAAAGGTTATTATTATGACCTGTTGCAGTTTATCGTGAGTAATTTCTTTTGTACTGTAAAATTATACAGTAATCAGTGTTGTTTATTTAATAATTACCTGTATACTGGAGAAAAACATTGACAAAGATACATCACATAAAGAGTTTTCTGGTTTTGTTGACAGTTACACTGCCCAAAACCATCATGATGATATCTGTCCATGATTTTTTTTTTTTTTTGTGAAGGCCTGCTTCATTTCAAGGCTGCCGACAGTTGCAGTGATACTGTATGAATGACAATGAAAGAACTATTTTAATTCTAACCCTGTGACAGTAATTGTTGAAGAAATAATCACAGCCAGTTCACCAGAGACAACAGAAACTTAGCTTCTCTTTTATATCTCCCTTAGCCTTTGTCATTTTTGTGAGCACCTTTTTTTCCTTCTAAGCTTTCCAGCTGCTCAGCTGTGGCACTGCACCGTCAAGACCCCCCTCCATCTACTGCCAGTAAAACACAAAATAGCACTGTTGTTTAGTCAATCCTCCACCAAACTTCCAGTGTGTACATTTGATTTGCTTTTTGGATCGTTGTTTAAAGATAATATTTGGAGAACAATTGTGTTTTATTGACCTTGATGAACCCAGTTTACTCCAAGAAACAGAATAATTCAAGAGTTGAAGTCATTATTTGGCCTAAAAATCCGACAGGCATTTGCAGACCTTTTTGTTAATGCAAGATTTTGTTGCACATTTCCAAAATTACTGACTCAGAATGCTTAGTTTGATTGAAGTATTTAACAAAAGGTGTAAATTTTATTGAAATGATCCAACGACAGTAGAAAAAGACTATTGTTTTTATGTGTCCACAATACTGATACTGTTGGCAATTTTATAAACATATATAGTTTTAAAGTTTGTGCTTTTAGAAATGAATCCCTGGACACAAACAGTAATTACATTAACATTTAATATTGATTAAGGATGCACTTTGAACTGTGCAGGTAACTGCCTGCTGATATCATATGACAAGCTGATGAGGATACAGAAATGCTGAACCTGACATTCTCCAACATTGTATAAATCTAAAATAGTGCTTGCATTTGTTAAAAAACTAGAAAGTGTTCCAAAACCACATCAGCATAACATGCCTGTAGCAGACATGGATTGGGTCTAAAACATTCCTTCCTTTAAACGCCTCACCCTCTGCTATCTGCGACGAGTCACATGTTGCCACGAGTGTCACATGGTGGCGGAGGAGGCAGAACTGGGCAGGCCTGTTGTTTCAGTCCTGGCAGACAATAGTCTTTGATTTCCTGTTGTGGAGCACACCAGTGTGCTGCAAGCCTCAGCACATTACCCAGCACATCCTTTCCCACCCGGCCTTCAACCTTACATGTATGAGTGGACACTCTTTATGCTGAGCAAGATGCTGCTTTCCTCTCAAGGAAGTATTCGTGTTAAATTAACAAAGCGCCCCACTGTGGATTTCTAAGAATTGTTAAAGATGTCAGCTTTTGTCTTTAGTCATCAGTGTTCTCTTCATTTTACATTTGCCACACTGACATTACTTCTGCTCTACATTTACTTTTAAATAAATGGTGGGGGAAAAATGCCATCTACACTTAACCCCCCCCCCCCCCCGTTTTTTTAACATGTCAAAGCTTTTTAAAATTTTCTTTATTATTTACACATAAACTCATTATTGATTACTTTGTATGCAAATTGCATCCGAACAGCATTCCAGTAGACAGGCCAGTGGAAGTCGGTTAGTGTTAAAACTCATTGTATTTCCTAGCGCACCACAGAGACTAATACCACACAACAATGTTTACTTTGCTACAATTTTTTTGATTTGCTCCCACTTACCACTACAAAGTAGAACGTTTTGGATGTGCTGCTTCTCATTCTGCTCTTCTTTTTTTTTTTTTTTTACACAGCTTTTAAGCTTGGGTAAGAGTAATGGAACAAATAAACCCTGTGATCAGTGATTGGTTCAACCTCATGCTGATTTTTGTGATCTTTTATTTGGCATCAGAATCATTTTAAGAAAAATATTCTCCTGTTTTTGGCTAAAAGTTCTCCAAATGATAATTAAACTATTTAACAACATCTGGTCCACAGACTTAAGGTATATGTAGTTAAAGTCTAAATAAGTGTATGGTGTTGCTAGAACAAAATCACTTTTATTTAGATTCATATTTTATTTATTTTTTCAAGTGTTTCTGCTCTTATCCTTGGGATCAGTTACGATGGGCAGATGCGAGAGATGAAGATCTTGGGCTAGCGTAGCCTCAGATTTTAAGATGAAAGCAGCTGTATAAAGACCAGGACAGACTCGTTTAAATTAAGATTTTTTTTTTTCCAAAGTAGCTGTAGTCTTACTGGTTTGACCTGCTTTTAACAAAATTCCTTCTCATTGAGCTCACCATAGCTAAGAACAGAACTGTTTCTTCCGTAAGGTTTCCATAGCAAAGGAGTTTATAGAGCAAATTGTGGTGTGGTCTGGATATCCATCAATGCAGTGTCAGTCTCTTTCTTGACTTCTTTTTTAGGCACTACCAGTGAATGATACAACTGTTTTTTTTTTTTAATCTGTTGCTTTAGTTTGTTGTCATGAGACTGTTAGAATTTGAATAAAAGTTCTACCTGCACCTCTTTCTGTTTTGTGTCTTAGCTTCAAAACCTGGGGATTAATCCAGCCAACATCGGCTTTAGCACCTTAACCATGGAGTCAGATAAGTTCATCTGTATCCGTGAGAAGGTGGGGGAGCAGACTCAGGTGGTCATCATCGACATGGCAGACCCCAATACTCCCATCCGCAGGCCCATCTCGGCTGACAGTGCCATCATGAATCCAGCCAGCAAGGTCATTGCTCTCAAAGGTAAAGAAATGCATCATTGTTACCACATGTAAATATATCTATGTATTTTATAACATCCCAAGTAAAAAGTCAAATATGCCATCTAAGTGCTATTGTAAGTCACCCACTTTAAGCTGTCTTGTGCCATTATTTGAAAAAAGAGATTGTTTGAATTATTTCCATCAGTTTATGTCCTTAAACATCCAGCTACTTAAGTTGTCTATTTAGTTACTTGTCCATTCTCCCCCAAAATTTGACCTGTAAATATTTAAAATTGAGCATTTTTAATTATTTTGTTTAGCAGGATCCATGACTGCTTTGACTTTTTGTTGTTTTTGTTTTTGTCTTTTCTATGTTTTACTTTTCTTTATGGCTTTCTTATGTGTTTGCAGACGGTGAGTTGAAATTTAACTACTTTGTTGTGAAAGTAAAATCCTGTTTTCAAGAAAAAATGTATTTTTATAAGATATCTAAGGAAGTCTAATTTTAATAAGTGATGTCATCTTGCACAGTGACAGCATTCAGTTGTAAACAGGATTGAGCTTTCACAGCCTTTATAGCTTGCTGGCATTCCAATGTTATTACATGTTTAAGTGATTTAGAATCTGTTTTACATGTGGTGATATCATGGATAGAATTATTTCATTTTAATTCATATTTGTCTTCAATTTCCATTTAAAATCTGTCTTATTCCACGTGACATAATTAGTTTACAGGAATATTGGTGTTGTTTTTAGGCAGGCTTATATAAAGTTTATTGCACATAATAGCAGACATAAATTAGAGTGCTATACATGCACATGGAGATAAAAACACAAAAACTCCATCCACTTTAAGTAGAAGGCTTTTAACTCTATGCTGTAGTGCATCAACTTCCTAAATTTACAGGGTAATGAAACAACTTTCCTACGTCCCTCTCTGTATAGGTGCGTAAGAGGCATCTGTTAGGTAGTTGCCTGCTGTGTGTCATATTGATTTGTTTCACTTTACAAGCAATGTCCACAGTGGTGTTAGTGGAAAAATCTTTTATTAGATTTTGGACAGGTGGCAATTTTGGACAGCTAGCAATCTTTCTGATGCTCTCACAATGACCAGTGTTTGCTACCTGTATTGTACAATACAGTATATTTAGGGAAGAAAAGAGCCAATCATATCCGTTGAGGTGCACAAGAGTGTTATTTGGCCCATGTAAAGTAATGAGAATCCCAATATTTTGTGAATATGATGCAGTATAATTTCACTGCATAAGCTCCTTTAAGCACAAGTGCCTCATACAGTACCCCTGTAGAAAACACCATGATCACTGGTGGCTTAACATCATCATCCCCTTTTTTGCAAACGCACAGTAGTTATCATTATCAGGTATTATGGAAACATGAGGATGGATGTCACTCACAAAGCAGCACAGTCTCACATTAGGAGTGTGTTTGGTAAGGATCAGTTTGGAACAGTTTTCATGTGTAACACACTGATACTTTTTTCTTCTCAGTCAAAGGTATAACTAACTTAAAGACCTATTTTATAAAGTGAGCAAGGTTGAGACGAAGCTTATCTTTATCGACCACAGCAGACTCTTCCTCGCTCTTTATTCAACTTTACTGTGGTTCTCAGCATTTTGTGAAATGAGAGCTTAGTTTAGTTGCCTTATGTTTGTTCATGTAACCGTGACTGAAAGACAAATACATTGTGCATAGACACCTTCAACATCTAATCATGACTCAATCAAAAATCTCTTTGCTTGCTCTTTAAATTTGGCTGCTTCTACGAGTGGTGCATCTGTCCCACTGCTTATTGTACTCTCTTTCATCATTTTTTTTTGATCTTGTTGGTGAGTATTGAATCATGACCAAAAATAGTCACACTGCTTCATAATAAAGCTTGAGCTCACTAAATGAAACCTAACTCATAAACACAAAAAATGCAGGTGAGTAAATCCTTTTAAACATTTGGTTTCTGATGCTATCAAGAAGCACTTGACCTTTCTTTTCCAAAAAATATAGATAGTTGGTCATAATCATTACTGGAGTCGTGCAACTCTTAAAATATTTTAATTGCTTTACGTGTGTCCTTCCTCTGTAACCTTTTCTCTAAATATGTCACAATTCACCATTTGATATGGTGACTTTGACATTTGATGTTTCCTATCTTTGTGAGTGATTATTATTTCCATTGCTTTTTTGTATCTTGGGTAATGGCCGTTTGTTTGATGGGATGGATGACTTGGTCAGATATAATCACTCATTTAGTTATACTGTCGTTACTTGTCCTTTATAGGAAAGAAGTTTTTTAAATTCAGTTTTTCAACTTCTTCACTACTAATTTTTTTTAGAAATCAGGAACACACTGAAGTTGACTTTACCCTTGACTTATCTCATTTTAAATACAGCTATCAAATTATACTATTTTTATGCATATGCACCAATTTGCCAGTCAGGAGAAATTTTAATCCCAGTTTTAGGTTAATAAAATTTGAACCAGGGGCCTTCCAATTATGGAATGTTACTTAATGCCCTATATCTGATGATAAGTGCTTTCAACACAAAACAATCGCTGAACTTCTTTTCTTATAAAGCTGAATTTGTGTATCTTCTAACATTTTTTGGTGCTGGCTCCTTGCTGTTCCTTTACTTCATCTAGCCGCCAAAACTCTTCAAATTTTCAACATTGAAATGAAGAGCAAGATGAAGGCGCATACCATGACAGATGACGTTACCTTCTGGAAGTGGATCTCCCTAAACACTGTTGCACTTGTGACCGACAATGCCGTGTACCACTGGAGTATGGAGGGAGACTCACAGCCTGTAAAAGTCTTTGACCGCCATTCCAGCCTGGCGGGATGTCAGATCATCAACTACCGCACAGATGCCAAGCAGAAATGGCTCCTGCTAATTGGCATCTCAGCCCAGGTGATTTACTGTGCTCTGTCTGGAATTGCTGACTAACCACTGGGCCAGCATCTTTATTTTAGCATGAGTGAGGGTACCCATTTTAACATATGTTGTTATGTTCCTTTTAGCAAAATCGGGTAGTAGGTGCCATGCAGCTCTACTCGGTTGACAGGAAGGTCTCTCAGCCTATTGAAGGCCATGCTGCCAGCTTTGCCCAGTTCAAGATGGAGGGAAATTCCGAGGAGTCAACCTTGTTCTGCTTCGCTGTCAGAGGCCAGGCTGGAGGGAAGGTTGTTAATATGTCATTAAATATTCTTTCTAGTTTTCTGTGTTTCTAAGTGGGAAATTGTTTTTCCTATTGATCTTTCTGCGTATGCTACTACTTGTCTAACCTATTTGTATTTGGACAGTTGCACATCATTGAAGTGGGGACACCACCAACTGGCAATCAGCCATTTCCAAAGAAAGCAGTGGATGTGTTCTTCCCTCCAGAAGCCCAGAATGACTTCCCTGTAGCCATGCAGGTGTGAACTTGACCTATAATCAGGCTACTCCATTTTCAGTAAATCAAGTTGAATAAATTTGAACACATCACATGTTCAAATTATGTAATGTATTACCTATCTGTCTTGAGAGGAGAGGGAGAAATCCTACACGTGCACATAATATATATGTATATCTTGTTTGGCAGGTGAGCGCCAAGCACAATGTTGTTTTTCTCATTACCAAATATGGATACATTCACTTATATGACTTGGAGACGGGCACCTGCATCTACATGAATCGCATCAGTGGGGAGACCATCTTTGTCACTGCACCACATGAGGCCACGTCAGGCATCATCGGTGTGAACAGGAAGGGACAGGTAAGAGCCAACCGGTGCTCCTAAATTTTTTTACATATTATGTTAAATATGCTTTAAATATAAAGTCAAACTGTATCTTACCATCTTATTTTATATTAACAGCCACAATTCCCAGTAAGAATCTTAGGGGGGCGGGGGGGTGAATCTGTATGATGATGTGATGATGATGTCATTATCATACAAGCTCCAGTTTTATATTTCAGTATTACAAATGGTCCAGTTTTCTTGCACACAAACACTGAGAAGTCTTACTGTTTGTAAAGACAAACTAGGAAAGAGAACTTAATCCAGGAAGCTGATGAATAATTTTCTAGCCAGGCCACACACCATATGAATAATTGAGTGCAGAGAGGAAAGCTGATCTGAGACGGTGATAGATTTTTGCTGTTTGCCAGGGCACAGAAATGCATATGTGTGTGCATATACAGTATACATACACCTACATTCATACAAAGGCATAGTTCAGTGATCCCCTGCCTTGCCTCCTTAGTGACCCTAGATTGGGTTTGTTGTCAATACTGTTGGTCACCAATTACTAAATAATGCAAGACTTGTGGTTTTACTATTTAAGTCTGCTGCTGTCTTTGGTCAGACAGTATGTAATGACATAGAGCTTGACACTTAACTTATTGGAACATTGCCAGATGGAAAAAGTCTCCGCATCAGCAATAGAAATGTTTTACCATTCTGCGCAGGTACGACTCAAGTACTCTATGTTTCATGGCCAGAGTGTCACTTAATACGACAGCTCATGTCTCAACTCAGGCTTTGTGTTCCCTTGTTATTCTGGATCATCTTTCTTTTCTAGATACATCTCAACAGATTAAAATGCATTATCTTCAAATATTTTTTTCCATGTTATATTAAATACAGTTTGAGTAGGAAGAATAAGTTATGTAGAGCATTCAACACTGGCTCTCTTTCTTTATTAGACCCTCCCCTCTCTGTTCTCCTGCTCTTTTCACTTGAGTCATTCTTCCTTGTCTATCTTTATTGCCAGACTGCTAAAACCAAATTAAAACAAATTAAAAAAATACAGGCGTTACACTAAACTGATTTTAATTTCCATTAAGCAGCCACTGATCATAGTCACGCACAATGAAAGAACTTAAATGTTGTTACCCCTGGTTACATTCTGCTAACTATGCATTTCTGGCATTGGACTTCAACAAGGAATGGGCTCCATACTTTTTACCTTCAGTATAGGTGCTCTTTACTGTATTTAATACAGTTAAAATAACCTCTAATGCAGTAATTCTTGTTTCTGTTATGTCAGATTGTAATCTAGGATGATAGTCATGGTACAATAAAAGATTAAGCTCTTTAAGTGGTTCCCTATATTTCAGGAGTGTTTGTTTCTGAGAAGGCAGCTTTACTTAACATCCATGAAACCAAGCTATGTGGCTCTCTAAATGCTAACTGAAACTTAACTGAATTATCTACGATAAATTCCAGCCTGCTAAACTGCTCTTTGTTTTCAGGCTCCAGTTTCACATAACATGACATAAACATAAAGGAAAAAGGTAGTTGGCATAATAATAACTTAGAATCTCTGTCCCTTGCTGGAAAGCGATTTAATGTAGATACTAAATCATAAGAAGCAAGCAAGCAAATATAGAATACTAAGACAATATTTTAATTACCAGTCGTTGTTTACAAATGAAAAGCTGTACCTGAACATAATGAGTACTGCACTTTACTGCAACAATGTCTTTCTTCTGTGTATCATAGGTCCTTTCAGTTTGCGTGGAAGAGGAAAACATCATCCCGTACATTACTAATGTGCTGCAGAATCCAGATCTGGCTCTTCGCTTAGCTGTCCGCAACAACCTTGCTGGAGCTGAAGAGCTCTTTGCACGCAAGTTCAACAACCTGTTTGCAGCAGGAAACTACTCAGAAGCTGCAAAAGTTGCTGCCAATGCACCAAAGGTAGGCATTCGGTTACCATGGAGTCATTTGACAGCTGTAGGACATAGCATGAAAATCTGTCAAGTATGATACTTGGGAGGTTTGTCAAATGTGGAATTTGTTTATACTGACTTGTTAGACTAACTTTCTCATGCATTAAGCTTCTGTCACTTTTTCCATCTCAGGGTATCCTGCGAACCCCAGACACCATTCGTCGTTTCCAGAGTGTTCCAACTCAGCCTGGCCAGACCTCCCCCTTGCTGCAGTACTTTGGCATCTTGTTGGACCAGGGCCAGCTTAACAAATTTGAGTCCCTTGAGCTTTGCAGGCCTGTTCTCCAACAAGGGCGGAAGCAGCTTCTTGAGAAGTGGCTAAAGGAAGACAAGGTATTGCAGATCTTCAGCTGGGCCTGGTTTTATACGTAGATAAGCAGAGGGAGTTTGCAGTCAAAGCACAGGGAGCCAGAGCTGATGAATTGGTGCATGTTATGATCCATCCAAGTAGAACAGTGCTAAAACATTAAGTGCTTTTTATTTATATATTTTCTGCTTTATTTATTGTGTTTAATGGCCTTTACATTTCATTTTAGCTTGAATGCTCAGAAGAGCTGGGTGACCTAGTGAAGGCAGTGGATCCCACCTTGGCCCTCAGCGTTTACTTGAGAGCCAATGTTCCCAACAAAGTAATCCAGTGTTTTGCAGAGACTGGTCAGTTCCCCAAGATTGTACTGTATGCCAAGAAGGTATGGCTTGTGTCTTCTCTTTACAATTTAAGGCTTTAATGGTTGACCATGCAAAATGGATGAAACTTGAACATTTGTGTGCCCTTTTTTTTTCCTCCTCAAAAACATGAACACAACAGGTGGGCTACACTCCAGACTGGATCTTTTTGCTCAGAAATGTAATGAGGATCAACCCTGAACAAGGCTTGCAGTTTGCTCAAATGCTGGTGCAGGATGAAGAACCACTGGCTGACATTACACAGGTCAGCATAAGTACTTAAAAGTTTTAGAATAATAAACAAATATGGATTCTTGTATCTTTTTGATCATATTAAGTATGTATGTTAAAGAAATAGACATATCCAGTTTATTCTTAGAAATGTACATTTTAATCTGACCTGTCTTAACAAAAAACTAAAAAGGAAGTGCAAATCTTCCTTTGCACTTACCTCTTTGCTTGCTGCAGCTGCAGTTTGTCGTGCAGGTGCTAACTGCTTCTACAGCTTTGTTTTCCTTGAAGTACAAACTCTGCAGGCAGGAAATGGGCTTTAAGAAACTGATGCAAATCACCACATTTTTATAGAAGGATATCTTTCAGTTCCACATAGGAATAAAGCTAAAATCTGTCTTCTTGCATTTCCATCTTGCTTCTTTTTTAAATCATTTCGTCAGTGGTGCAGAATGTAGCTTTGTCATGTTCCTCACTGTTAACATATTCATATTCTAACATATTCTTCTGTTCTCATTTGTGTCTCCTTGTCACGTTTAGATCGTGGACGTATTTATGGAATACAACCTGATCCAGCAGTGCACCTCTTTTCTCTTGGATGCTCTGAAGAACAACAGGCCTTCAGAGGGGCCGCTGCAGACTCGTCTGCTGGAGATGAACCTCATGCATGCTCCACAGGTTGGATACATTTTGACTTCAAAAAAAAGGAACAAAGCCAAGGATGAAAGCAGACGTTGACTTTCTTTAAATTTGCTCCTTGTTTCATGTCATTGGGTGCAGGTTGCTGATGCCATCCTTGGTAACCAAATGTTCACTCACTACGATCGTGCGCACATTGCCCAGTTGTGTGAGAAAGCTGGACTCCTGCAGAGGGCACTGGAGCACTACACCGACCTGTATGACATTAAGCGTGCTGTGGTGCACACACACCTGCTAAATCCAGAGGTAGGTGTATTGTGTATGAGGTTGTTTTTCTCTCTCTCTCTCTCTTTCTCTCTCTCTCTCTCCAGTTTCCAGATTTTTCAAGTGTATTTTTGCTGTCACCTATGTACTAATATATATGTTCTCTCATGCATTTCCAGTGGTTGGTGAACTTTTTCGGCTCACTGTCAGTAGAAGACTCTCTGGAATGCCTCAGAGCCATGTTATCGGCTAATATTCGGCAGAACCTGCAGATCTGTGTTCAGGTGGCTTCCAAGTACCATGAACAACTCACCACACAAGCGCTTACTGAGCTTTTTGAATCCTTCAAGAGCTTCGAAGGTGAGATCCCAAATTTATGAATGTTTTGTAAAACACTGATCACTGGTGAAGATAATGCCAAATTTAGTTAATCAGTTAACCTTTCATCAAATGAGTATTACATTGTATTTAAATCGTTTATAGTGTGACTGTCATCTAAATATAACTTACTTTGCGTCTCTCAGGTCTGTTCTACTTTTTGGGCTCTATTGTGAACTTCAGCCAGGATCCTGAAGTTCACTTCAAATACATTCAGGCTGCCTGTAAGACGGGTCAGATCAAAGAGGTGGAGCGAATCTGTCGGGAGAGCAACTGCTACGACCCTGAGCGTGTCAAAAACTTTCTCAAGGTAATAATATGATGAGAGCAATCAAGGAAGTGACCATAAACATGTCCCCCACTTTTTATGAATTCTTTATTTTATGATCCACAACCACTCTGCCTAAATTGTAAATAGTCCTGACAATAGTTTTTTTTTGTCTTTGGAATGGCAGGACATGTATCAGGTAAATTAATCCTTGGCCACTGTATAGGACTCCTGCCCCTTAAATTGCTTCCATTATAACTCTCTTCTCTGAAGCCTCTGAGGTGTGGATTTATTGTCTGTTACAGCTGTATGTGTGACATCAATTTTGTCCTATAGTCTCTAGAGATTTTTTTAAGGCAATCTCTAGGATCACACTGATGTCACATGGAAACAAAAAAAATTGCAATGGAACTATTAAAAAGTAAGCAGTAACAAAAAAGCACTGAAAAAAAAATTGAATTTTGAGGTTGATTTTTTTTGTTCAAAACCTTTTTTTTTGCTGTTAGAATAAAAAGTATATACACTATCAAATTAAGGTGTAAATCACCAACAATAAACGACACCTCTTCATCCGAGGGAGTTGTTGCTTTCAATTCAACATCAGCTTTGGCGATATTGCGTGTCGTCATAAGATGCAAAGAATGCCGTCGAGGAAAAAGTACTCCTTTGCATATCTTTTTATGAATTGAAATATTTTCCACTGTGTCTAATGGCGCCATCCTCAGAAGGTTTTAACCAGAAGATGACTTTTATATACAGTTGTGTGTGTTTACTGGGTTACAACCATATTTGGTAGGGTGCTATTCCTTCATAAGTGGTCTCAGTCTAGAATTAAGTTTCCTCTAGTGATAGCTTGCTCTTAGATAGTAACACAAGATGCATATTCCCAGTTTAAGTCAGTCTGAATACAAATTCCAGCAGTGTTTCGTCATACCAGGTCATTAGTATACAGGTGGTATACAGTGGTCACAAGAGTTTTGTAGTGACATTTGTAGCTTTGTGTGTAATAAGAAAGTTCGCTTCAGTCTGTTTTGTCTGTAAAATTACAATTATAATGTGAGATCCATTTGTTTCAGAGACTTTTTATTACGTTCCCTCTGTTTTTCTTAATGTGGTCTCCTATACTGTGTGTGATACTTAGGAAGCTAAACTCACCGACCAACTGCCACTGATCATCGTCTGTGACCGATTCGACTTTGTCCATGACCTGGTCCTCTACCTGTACCGCAACAATCTGCAGAAGTACATTGAGATCTATGTTCAGAAGGTAATATAAAAAGTGACAATCCAGCATTAATTTGACTACAACTTTTTATATAAACAGTCTAATAAGGTCTTGTCATTCTGTGTCCAAGGTAAACCCTAGCCGACTGCCTGTTGTGGTTGGTGGCCTTTTGGATGTGGACTGCTCAGAGGATGTCATCAAGAACCTGATCCTGGTCGTCAGGGGCCAGTTCTCAACTGATGAACTTGTTGCTGAAGTGGAAAAGAGGAACAGGTGCTGTACAACTCCACCTCAATGTTTTTAATATCAGGCGAAATAAATTGAATTACCTTGTACAGAACTCAAAATGTATGTTCATCATATGCAAACATGCAACAAGAACGGCAAATTATACCTTAAATAAGTAGTCACAGAGCACTGGAATAATTCTTCTTTGACAGACTCAAGCTACTGCTACCTTGGCTGGAGTCGCGTATCCACGAAGGCTGTGAGGAACCTGCCACTCATAACGCTCTGGCAAAGATCTACATTGACAGCAACAATAACCCAGAACGTTTCCTGCGAGAAAATCCATACTATGACAGCCGTGTAGTTGGAAAGTACTGTGAAAAGAGAGACCCCCATTTGTCCTGTGTTGCTTATGAGAGGGGACAGTGTGACCAGGAGCTGATCAATGTAAGGATAAAATACTTTGTTTCTGCGTAACTTGTACACCCAGATCTCTTTCATAAATCTATCTCTGTTTTCATCAGGTGTGCAACGAGAACTCCCTTTTCAAGAGTTTGTCTCGCTACCTGGTCCGTCGCAAAGATCCCGAGCTTTGGGCCAGTGTGTTGCTGGAGAGCAACCCCTACAGACGACCACTTATTGACCAGGTAATGCCGAAACAACACGAATAGTACTTTATAAACATCTGCCTGCTGCTTCTTAAGCTGGCAATGTCTTTGCTCTCAGGTGGTGCAGACAGCTCTGTCAGAAACCCAGGACCCAGAGGAGGTCTCAGTCACAGTCAAGGCCTTCATGACTGCTGATTTGCCCAATGAGCTCATCGAGCTACTGGAGAAGATTGTGTTGGACAATTCGGTCTTCAGTGAGCACAGGTGCTTGGCTTTAGCTAAACCTTCAGAATGCTTTGTTCCCGTCAAACATTGTAGACAATAGGAAAATATTAAAGGCTGTTGATAAAGTCTGTGTTTTCACTCTTTGCAGAAATCTGCAGAACCTGCTTATCCTCACAGCCATCAAAGCTGATCGTACCCGTGTGATGGAATACATCAGCAGGCTAGACAACTATGACGCTCCTGATATTGCTAATATTGCCATCAGCAATGAGCTCTTTGAGGAGGCCTTTGCCATCTTCAAAAAGTTTGATGTAAACACCTCCGCAGTGCAGGTCAGTAATAAGCCAATTATTTAAACTTCCTGGTATTAATCTCTCATGATTGATCAGTTTTTACGTTTCCTCTCATGTTTTCTAAAATGTAGGTGCTAATTGAGCATATTGGAAACCTGGACCGGGCCTACGAGTTTGCGGAACGCTGCAATGAACCATCCGTGTGGAGCCAGTTGGCTAAGGCTCAGCTGCAGAAGGACTTGGTTAAAGAGGCCATTGACTCCTACATTAAAGCCGATGATCCATCTGCATACATGGAGGTGGTACAGGCCGCTGACAGGAGTGGTAAGGAACTGGCTGACTTAAAAAAAAAGAATAATAACATGGAAGGGAAGCCCCAGGCATTTTAAGCTGAGGTTTTCTCTTCCACTTCAGGCATTGATGCATAACAAAGGTTTTTGAGCAAGGATGCCAGAGCCTAATCTGCTGGGGTCTAATGACAAATCCTGACTAAATATTTGGTTACATATTATACAACCAATCATAATATACAGCCAGTCTGCTACTGGGGAGCATCAAGCTTTAGAAGCCTCTTCACCATGATAGTCTTAATATCTGCGTTGGTTTTTTACATCCATTACATTCATTCAAACAAAATTCTGCACATAACACTTCCAGAAAGCTAGAAATCAGCCCTACAGTACCCCCCTGTCAAGTTTAAATAACTGTTCTCATTATAAATCAGCATGAACGTTTTTAAAATTACTGACCAATCCACAAGTTGTGTTGGTGCCACAACACATAGAAGCAAACAATTTAGAACTGTTGGGCATCAATGTGCACTTTAGCAAGATTCTGTGAATGCAGTGGCTAAATACGTAGCTTCAAAGGTCTCTTTGTGGTTGTTCAGGTAACTGGGAAGACTTGGTGA
This sequence comes from Arothron firmamentum, assembly GCA_016586285.1. Taxonomy (NCBI): domain Eukaryota; kingdom Metazoa; phylum Chordata; class Actinopteri; order Tetraodontiformes; family Tetraodontidae; genus Arothron; species Arothron firmamentum. The sequence continues at coordinate 79,362 of BJFM01001887.1, read as the reverse complement.
AGTTCCTGCAGATGGCTCGTAAGAAGGCCCGTGAGTCCTATGTGGAGACGGAGCTCATCTTTGCCTTGGCCAAAACAAACCGCCTGGCTGAACTGGAAGAGTTTATCAATGGACCTAACAACGCTCACATCCAGCAGGTTCAGCCACTATTACACAACTACTAGCAAGACAAGCTAGTCATGTAAACACTACTATTATCAATTTAATCTTTTTTTAAATGTTGAAATTATATACAGGTCGGTGATCGGTGTTACGATGAGAAAATGTATGAAGCCGCCAAGCTGCTGTACAACAATGTCTCCAACTTTGGGCGTCTGGCATCGACTCTGGTCCACCTTGGGGAGTACCAAGCTGCCGTGGATGGTGCCCGCAAGGCTAACAGCACCCGGACCTGGAAAGAAGTGTGCTTTGCATGTGTAGATGGGAAAGAATTCAGATTGGCCCAAATGTGCGGTCTTCACATCGTGGTACATGCTGATGAACTGGAAGAGCTCATTAACTACTACCAGGTAGGAAAATAAAGATCTTTTTTTTTTTTTCCTTTTTTGACATACCACACTTGATTTAACTTTGATTTTTTTTTTTTTTTTCTTATCGTTAGGACCGCGGTTACTTTGAGGAGCTGATCACCATGCTGGAGGCCGCGCTGGGCCTGGAGCGCGCTCACATGGGCATGTTCACAGAGCTCGCCATCCTTTACTCCAAGTTCAAACCGCAGAAGATGAGGGAACACCTGGAGCTCTTCTGGTCAAGAGTTAACATCCCCAAGGTCCTGAGAGCAGCTGAGCAGGCTCACCTGTGGGCTGAGCTGGTCTTCCTCTATGACAAGTATGAAGAGTATGACAACGCAATCATCACCATGATGAACCACCCAACAGACGCCTGGAAGGAGGGGCAGTTCAAAGATATCATTACCAAGGTCGGTAATATTTTTATGCAGTTTAACCTCTCTTTACTAATCTAGTGTTGTTAAAGGATCTGATGGCTTCTTTCTCTGCACCACACGCAGGTGGCCAATGTGGAGTTGTACTACAAAGCTATCCAGTTCTATCTGGAGTTCAAGCCTTTGTTACTGAACGATTTACTGATGGTGCTGTCTCCCAGGCTGGATCACTCGCGCGCTGTCAACTTTTTCAGCAAGGTATGTTTTTATTTGTCATTTCAAGCAGCAGCGGCGTAAGCAGGCATTTTCATTATTCCGGCTGATTCTCAAGGCGTTTCAAAATCTGGATGTAAACGATGACGCGCATGTTTACAGGTGAAACAGCTGCCCTTGGTCAAACCCTACCTGCGGTCGGTCCAGAACCACAACAACAAATCAGTCAATGAAGCACTTAACAACCTTTTCATCACAGAGGAGGATTATCAAGTAAACTCATCTCACAAGACCGTACAATCTGTTTATGTATTTTATTTTTGTAAGTCTGAATGGTCTCCTGTCGCCTCCATCCTAGGCATTGAGGACATCAATAGATGCCTATGACAACTTTGACAACATCTCACTGGCGCAGCGCCTGGAGAGGCATGAGCTGATTGAATTTAGGAGAATCGCTGCCTACCTTTTCAAGGGCAACAATCGCTGGAAACAGAGCGTCGAGCTTTGCAAGAAGGACAAGCTCTATAAGGTTATTGTCCCCCTCCCAACATTCAGCTTTGCTGGATTTGAGGGTCTTTCTGATATTCTGAAAAAAAAAAAAAAACTGTCTTCGCTCTTTCCTGAACTGTTGTGTTGCTGCGTCTGTGCAGGATGCCATGCAGTACGCGTCAGAATCCAAGGACATCGAGCTGGCGGAGGAGCTTTTGTCTTGGTTTCTGCAAGAGAACAAGAAAGAATGTTTTGCCGCTTGCCTGTTTTCCTGCTATGACCTGCTGCGCCCTGATGTGGTGTTGGAGACTGCTTGGAGGCACAACATCATGGATTTCTCAATGCCATATTTTATTCAGGTCATGAGGGAGTACCTCAGCAAGGTGGGTCAGCTATTGAGGCGGAGTTGAGTAAACTGAGTTCAAAGATTAAACGGATAGTTTCTGTTTGTTTTTACAGTTTAATGTGGAAACTATGAAGTTATTGACCATTGAGGCCGTTCTCAGTGCATTTTTTTGGTTCTTTGTCTTACAGGTAGATAAACTAGAATCCTCTGAGTCCATAAGGAAAGAAGAGGAGCAGGCCACAGAGACACAACCCATTGTTTATGGTAACAATCTTCTGATAATCATGTCATACGCTCACAGCTGCCTTGTCTTCATGTTGCAGTATATGTATATTTATAGCATGGACCTGGCACTTTGAGGCATAAAGTAGCATCAGCACGGTGCATTTTTTTCAAAAAATTTTGAAGTGAATGTTCTGGTTAACATGTGTTTGTTTACAGGCACACCTCAGCTGATGCTGACAGCAGGTCCCAGTGTACCTGTGGCCCCTCAGCAAGCCTATGGCTACGGCTACCAGGCACCTGCAGGATACACTCAGCCAGCACCTCAGCCAGGCTTTGGGTATGGCATGTAGAGACCCCCCCCTACTCCATCAGGCTGGAGCTACCATCCCTCCATCTCTCAGTCCTTCACCAGACTAGCTTTTTCCTCTCTCCATAGCTTTTTCTGTGTGCCCGCTACAGGGCAGCAGGTGGTATTGCAGACCAATTTATTTTTTTATTCCCCACCTTTTTTTTTTAAACTGTCATGAAGGACTCAACTTTCTTTTTGTTGTGAAAAAAACTAAGATTTCATCAAGTCGGATTTTCTCACATTCCATATTATATAAAATAAATTTGCTCTTGTCTATTTTTGTTTGAATGGGAAGTGGTTCATGTACAATGGATGGGCTTGTGGAAAGAGCTAGTTCCCTTCCCAGTTTAAAATAAGGTCTGTTGTGAAGCATCTGATTTGCACTCTGTAGTAAGAGAATTAATGTAGAATCTTTACCTTTTCATGCGTGAGCAGCTTTTTCCTGTCCAGATGTAAAATGCAATTATTGTATATTCACATAAAATACTATGTTGTTCTATATTTCAACATGAGACTGCCATGTGACCACAATCTTGAAACACTAAGTTGTACAACTTGCCTCCATGTACAAAAAGCCCAAAACATAGTTCTTAACATGTGATTTACATTAAAGGTAGATTCTTTCCAGGAAAGCCTATGCAGAAACCCACAAATTTGTATTCAGATGATATTTCCATCTGCTTTAATGGACTGTGGATCATGTGTTTGACCCTCTTTGGCTTGTTTCTCCCGAGTTAACTTTAGGTCGCTGTCACTGTGAGTTCAGGAGACACTTTTCTAACTCTGTCTCCTCATGTCCTGTTGAGTGTGGCCTTTAAAACGTTTCATTTGACCTGTTCATGCTCTACAGCAAAGTTGCAGGGCTCCTGGTAATTGGATGTTTTTTATCAAAGGCTTGAGTGTATACAGAAAATCAGTCATTAACACCTTTGAACTTATATTCTTACCTAAATTTAGATTGAAATTGTGCACTTACAACTCTTGATTGTGCATAATCATGATTATAATGAATAAAACAGCAGTTTTGTTTTTCACTTAAAAAATAAAGGTTTCTTGTTTATCAAGAACAATCTAGTGGGTTTGTGATTTCCAATATGTTCCA
>BJFM01001887.1:0-10912 GCA_016586285.1 Arothron firmamentum | reverse complement strand
GGGCATTATCTTAACTGGTGCTCTATGAGGTTTAACCCTTGAAAACATTACTTTGTTTTTTTTTTGTTGTTGTTCTTGATAGCACTCCTCCATGAATCGAGGGTGGACCTATATGCACCAGGCTTATTTTTTCTTCTTCTTTTTTTTTTTTTAATTTATCAATCTCGTGTCTACAATTGTTGGATAAAAATTCCACTATAAACACGGTTTATGTGCTTCATTTCTGTTTTAGGAAACAACACATCGCCTTCTTCACTGGAGCATGCGGTTTGGGTCATGTTGAACTATGAAAACATGGGTGAAATTGTAGCTGACAGCATGATTCCGGCAAAATCGGTGGCTAATTTGTGGAAGAGGTACGAGGCAGGTGTGCGCGGAAGCACTGTTCAGGGCGTTTGTTTTGAATGTAAACGGACTCTAAAGGCCTGCTCATGCGTCACTTCAGTAGCATGCGCTGGGTTCTGACATCTGCAGAGTTGCTCTGAACTCATCTGTTCAGACATTCAGTTCACTGTTAATGCTGGTGATGGCAGCCAGCATGTTTTGGTGCTTTCTTTGTGTTTTTCTGTTACTTACTACCATTTGAGCTTATATGCGAGACATTTGTGTGACCTTGGACTCGGTCATGTGAATGACAAATGTCTCATCCTAAAACTAAACACACCCTTAGATGCTGGTATACATGGGCTATTTAAAAGGATTGAGTGATCGTTTTAAAGGCAGTCTGATTATTTTTTTTAAATTGAATTGATTTGTATTTAGTGAACTGACCAAAATCACTGTCAAGGAACCAAATTTTTTTTTTTTTTCTCGGGCACAAACAACAACCCCAACATTCAAATGTGACGTTTTATTGTGAAATCTATTAAAGTTTTCTACTCAAACCTCATATCTGAACATACTGTGTTCACAATGATGCTGTGTGTAGAGTTTACCATGAGGATGTTTTAAATAGATAAAGCTGTTACTGGGATCATTGTTGGTTGGAGCTGTATTTTTTATTTTTGTCTTTATAAGGTATCATGTTTTAGAACAGACAACTTTTATTAAACTCATGCTTACTTTTTCTTTAATTGGTTACTATATTTATGTGCCGTTACATTTCCACTGCATCGTTCTCACTATGCAAACAATGTATTTATTATTTAGTATTATTTAGCTAAGGCAGCAGAATGTGTGATTATTTTATTTGAACTTATTTTTGTAATAAAAGTGGAAAGAATGATGATGTCAAAGCATCATGGTGACCTTAAGTGCAGCTTTGTTTTTCCATTCCATAATTGAAGACTGTGACTGCAGCTTCCAGAATTTATACAGCATCATGAAACCTTGTTTGCCGTCTTGGCTTCTCTTGAAGTTGAACTTTCTGCTGTGCTGAATGGAGACATCGGAGTGTAAGAATGAGAATGGCATTGTCTCTTTACTGACAGATGATGTCTATGTACGTGAAATGTAAACGTACGTGTGAGAAAGTCTGTAGCTGGCTGCTAATTTCCCATTCCATTTGTGAAAGATGATCATTTTTACTGCGTCACCAGCCGATCATTATAATATAGAGAATATAGTTTTGAGACATATCAGGAAACTTAGTTTCACATTAAAATGCATACTTTATTCAGATCACACGAGGATCTCAAGATAATCAAATATTTTTGTACATATTAAAATAAGTGTCTCTCCCAGTCTTTGGTTTTTACAAAAACAATGTTAGATCAGCTTTGTAGAAAAAAAATAATTTGTGGAAATTTCACAAGCTCAGCTGAGGAGAAAATAAAACAGCCACCTGCCACGTTAAGGCAAAAGATAAACTGTTTCTCCATCGCAGAAATGTTGAGCCTGCGGGTCGGTCAGCAGTGCCAGGCTCATAACAACTGCCGCACAGTCGGCTGGTCATCAGGTCTCGGTGCGTCACATCGAACCGCTATCACTCATGTAAAGCAGAATTTATCAAGCAACAACTTGCTCTGCTCTGTGCACGAAAACACTGGCTATGAAAGGAGTCGTGTTGCATGCTAATCTTAAGACTACTATCAAAATAATCCTTTTAAATATAATTCTCTGATTTTTATTTACAGCTTGAAAACTTAAGACCAACTGGCTGTAAAACCAGGAAAGTTCATGTTAAAATTTAGGGTGAAATAAAAGCAGCACGAGAAGGAAAACAAAAGCATAAAGATGATCCTTGCAAAGTGCTGCTGGAAATCTGATCAGCGGAGTCAGTGGGTGTCACGGAAAACAACCAAAAATCACAGACAAAAGCTAATATCAATACCACAGTCAATCAGTAAATCTGCAGGTGTGAGGATGTTGCTCCGTCTCTCCATTTGTAGACCTTCTCTGTGATCACAGTGCGGCACAGAGGACAGCTCTTCTCCCGGTTAAACCACAGAGCGATACACTCGTCGCAGAATATGTGCTGCGCAATAGAAAATCCTCACGTCAGCTGGCTTTGATACAGGGAGAGTACGGTACACTCGTATAAATGCATCTGTCGCGTATGACGAAGGAGAAGTACTGTATGTGGATTTACCTGGCACAGAAGAGCTCGTGGTTCTCTAAATTCTCCCTGACAGATGGGGCACACATCTCCAGCTTCATTACACTGACTCCTAGTGGCCGCTGAGCCTGTATGCTGCCACACAACCACAACAGCCTCTTCATCACCGCTGCGCACTCACTGTGAACCACTATCATCCAAAATGACACTGCTGAGCACTGACCTCTCCTTTTAGGAAGATCCCCACGGTTTTTAAAAGAGACCTCCACTGACTGTAGAATCCCAAGAGCTAGAGAAAGAGGCAAAAAAGTTACGACGCAAACGCATCTCATTCCTGGTTCTTACCAAACCCACCTTCATTATGAGGTAGAGCAATGCTAGAAGGATTCCCAGTGTGAGCCCAGGGGTGCCATCAACTTCTTGGTACGTAACCAGGTAGCGGAACCATACTGAAACTGGAGCCATGGCCTGGTGGACCTGACCCAGCTCTTCTGTCAGCATCAGACACCGTCCCTGGAAACACAAAAGTACGATGTATTAAAAAAAAAAAGCTATGATGGAAAAGGCATATTTTAAATGAGAGGTCTGCAGTAAAGAAATCTACCGCTCTCACCTGGACCCTGTAGGTAACCAGTGAAAATGGCAGCAGCAGAATAAGGCACTTAATTCCCATGAAGAGGAATTTTATTATAAAATTGGTAATCCCGAGAGCCCATAGAACCTCCCAGAAACCCAGTGGCTCAATGGTTGGGCTGAGGAAGATGAGGCTGGAAAATTGAGATGACATGACTTGAACCACAGTGGACTGAGATTGCCTAAAAGGCCTACAATTATTGATATATTTCAAGAAATTCCAAAAACATTCATGCCTTTTTATGTTAAATAATGAGGTTAAATCCAGACACTTACCAATTGTAGAGTGTCTCAGTGTAGAAGGTGTAGTAAAGAAGAAAGCTGGAGGAGCTCAGGAACAGCAGCAGCCAGACACACTGCAGCTTTGAGTGACGATCCTGATGAGGCGCACGGGAAAAACCAGGGTTTATGACATCACGGACACTGAAATGAATAAATGATAAACATTCCTTTCACTTACCTGAAGAAAAACTTGAGTTTGAATGCTTTTATTCACATATAGAAAAGTTATATACAGGCCAACCCCCACAGCCAATCCTGAGAAAAAAGCACAGATCCTTACCATGGTTTTATATTTTTGTAGCAACAAAATGCAACTGGCTTTGCGTAATGCCTACTCACCAAGAGCATGTTGGAGGACCAGTTTAGCACTCAATATGATGAGAAAAGGAAAACTCTTTTGAAGCCAGCGGATGAGGCAACGAAGCTCAGATAACGAGCTGTTGGGTTCGGAATCCAGATCAGCCTCAGGTGGGTCAACCTCCGTCTCCGAACTGGAGTGGCGCTGTGCCCGACTGCGTGCTTGCGGCTGAGAACGGGAATGGCTGTGGGAGCTGACTCTGCACCTCCTGGACGAGGGGCCCTCGCTTGACTCCCCGTTGTTAACGTGCACCCGTACATCCTTGCTGTCAGAGCCATCGGCAACCGCAGCACCAGGGACTGGAGCCCTTGTTACCAGCTCCGGTTGTAGATTCAGGGTTAAACCGCTGCCTGCATGAGCACCCAGCTCATTTAGATTAGGCTGCATCACAGCAGGAGACTCCCTTGGTTTCAGTACTCTTCTGGAATCATTCCTTCAACAACAGACACAAGATTAAACAGTAAAGAGAGGGAGGAATTCAGAATATAAGAAAGCCGATGCAGAAAAGGCATCAGTCACAATGCCGCATCTTTTATACGTGTACCATTAACAAAAATGACAGCCGTGATTGAAAATAAGGTATTATTTATTCAAAAGTTAAGAGATATTTCAAGGTAAAAACTGTAAAAATTCGTTAGTTTGAGTTTAAAAACAGGTACCACGCGCACGCGCGAATAGATAATGTATGTGTATATATCATTATACTGTATACACATAGCATTTTTCTTTACTATCTCGAACCGAAAGTCGGCGAAAAGGTTTTGAGAGATAATTAAGGGTAAGTGAATGAATATTCCTTAGAGTGACATATACACAGATTGGGTGGTAATATTTATTCGGACTGACAGGCTCTATCCATAACTATATGACAGAACTGGCCTTAGCTAACGTTAGCATTTGCAGCTAAGGATTATTTTTTTTAAGTTGGACTGGTGGTTCGAAAAAGCTCCCGCTCACCTCTCATTTTGCACCCGAAGTTTCATGGTAAGCTTCTAGTCCCCATCTAATACAGCTTCAAAGATGCCAAAAGAAGCAGAAAGTTAAATCAAAACAAAAAGCAACCATTCTAACCAACCAGCCGAAGCGGTGAGAGGATCTTGTTTACGACAGCAGACGTCGTAAACTTCCTCAGCATTTCTCTGTAATGTGCAGCATTGCTCCCTCTAGTGGAATATTACAAAACACCTAATGTACACACCATACTATAAAAAACTAGAACTATTAAAATACTGAGGAAAAAGTTCACACACACACACACACACACACACACACACACACACACACACACACACACACACACACACACACACACACACACAGAGAGAGAGAGAGAGTAACAGCTTCTTTACAAAGTTAAATCGAATGAAATTAAATTGAAAATTATCTTAGAGAAAGCTTTATTCATTCAACCCTTTGATGTACCTTCAAAAAACTTGGGTTGAAGTCCCTTCACACAAACATTTGCTCATGTAAAAATGCAACCTATAAAATGATATCAAATTTTTGAAATTGCTTTTTCGATTTTATCACACCAAACCAGTCATATTTCACAAAATAGTAGTATTAGCATACTAAATCTTATATGATTTTACAATTTTATCAAAGCAACATCAGTCGCAGTGGGGCCCTCCAGTCAGATGAGTTGGTGGACCTGGTGGAGAATGAGTCAGCCCCCTGGATCTATAGCATTCTCCATCCCAGTTGGCTGTACTGGTGTCCAATGCCAAGCTTATGTAGTTGGGCTCTGGTTCGGATGTTACGATCACAGTTAACTGCATGTCTACACATTTTTTTAATATACAGTTATGCACTGTGAATGAGTCCTGTGAAGAAAATCTAAAATTATACTCAAGATAAAAGCCAAAAACAAAAACGTGCTTGGATGCATTATAGGATGGCATGAAAGATTCATAAACATCAAAGGATCTTTAGACCTAAGAGTTCATTTTTATTGTTTTATGTTATTAAAGGAGACATTTGTGATGTTTGGCAAACATCGATCGAACCATTAAAAAAACAAACAAAAAAAATTCTGCAACTTGGCAAAATGTCAATCCAACCACAATATCTGCTGTTAGAGGACCCAACAGACCATGAAACCCAAAGAATTCAACTCCAAGAACACGTGGAAGCACTGAGGTGTTTCAATGAAGCACTCTTGGCAGAGAATGAGATGTTTGAGCAGTTCATCTTCCGCAGTGATCAACAGAGCCAGAAGGTCAGTGTGGACCCCCAACAGGATGACAAGCTCACGACGGGTTCAAGCATCCGCTCATTCCTCTCCCAGTCCCGACAGCTGACCATTGAGCAAAAACTTTACGTATCACAGACAGCAATAAAAGAGGCGCGGAAAGATCTGGAGAAACTCAGAGAGGCAAATCTGAAAACCTATGATGACTATGAGTCCTCCATGAAAGAAGCGGACTTGTGTCTTGCAGAAATCAGGAAGGCAAAGAATGAGTTTGAACAAAAACTGCTCAGACGCATGAAGGCAAAAAGGCTAGAAATGAAGGAGCCTGAGAAGTTGCTCCTGTACCTTAAGGACAAGTCAAAGACCACAAAAATCGAAATGCTTATAATTAAGAATAGTGTGCTAAAGGGCCTCAAGAATAAGCTTAAGCATGATTTTCAACAAAAGAAAGAGAATTTAAAAATCTATTATGAAAAATCAGTCCTTTTTCAGGGATGGGGTGAGCAGAAAAGAGAAAACCCCCTGGAGGAACTGCTAGCTGACTATGTAAAAACGCAGCATATCATCACTGTACATAAAGAGAAACAGAAGGGTGTGACAGCCGAGCACACAAAGGTGTGCCAAAGGATTAAGAAGAGGGCGGAATTTCTGGCCAAAACCGAGACTGACATTCAACAGGCGGAAAAGGGCCGTTTGAAGGCCGAAAATCTGAACCGACGCCTCCGCTCCCAAATGGAAACTTATGAGGTCCCTGACATAAAGGACTACCTAGAGGCCAGGAGGAAGTACAAGAGGCTGCAGCAGGACATTCGCACTTGGGAGAGGAAGGTGAGGATTTCTGAGATGACTTTGAAGACCAAGGCCAAGGGCAGCCAGAATGCCACGGTTACCGAGGAGTGGCCTTCGCCTTGAGGCGACTAAGTGATTCAAACGTTTTCTCACTTTTACACAACCAATTTTGGATGATTGTTTGACCTCACACAAGCAGTATTGGTCAGGCTTGCTTCAATTAAAAGAATTAAATCCATCTTTGTGCGACATTCTCTTGCAATTATAAACACCAGGCATGGCTGAGAGAAGGTCTATAATGAGAAATTTTTTCTTTATTATTCTCTAAAGGGGAGATTTACTATAAGTTGCACTGAAGAAAGCACATAAATGCAATAATTACTTGACTCCCTTAATAGGGGAGAGAGAGAGGTGTCCGAATGAGTTTGACTTTTAAACAACTGTAAACCAATTTTAATAATTAAGGACAATTTGAAAAGGGAAACACTTCACACAAAAAGGCAAATATCAGGCGTAATAACACATTCCACATTAATTCATGCCTCCATCTGTCGGAAAACATGAATACCCTATTACTTTTATGCTTTTATTTTTTGATTTGCCAATAAAAGATGACACACAATGTTGTTTTAGGTCAGATTTATTAAACTGTAACATATATGCTTGTCGGCCTTGGATGGCTCCTCGTCAGTCTCCAGTCACTGAACAATGCCTTGTAAAAACAGGGTTTCGGTCAACTGATTTTAATGCTTTTTTTTTTTATTTTTTTTTTTTAATTGTTATCAATAATACACATGACATTTTAACATAGCACCTTAAACGACTAAATACCACAGTATAACTTCACTATAACAACTGCATATCATATGCTTATTGTGCTGTTTATTATATTTATTCTGTGTGCCTCCTAGGCGCACAGGTTGTAATCCTAGCGGCCCTGACGCAACAAGGGGGAGTAAGTGCACACCCGTAGGGCATGCACACCCGACCCATACACCAAAATGTGCGTCCCGACAACGCGGTCGTGGGTGTGAAATTTCACGACCCTCGGTCAAATGGGCCCCGAGAAATCCCCCAAAAACTGAAAAATGTCCCCTCCAGCACTGAAAAACTCTTAAACCGCTATATGTCCGTGCCCGTAGGGCGCACATGAACAAAACATACACAAAAGAGGTGCGTCCGGACGAGCCGGTCTTGTGTATGAAGTTTCAAGGCCTTCGGACAAACGGTCCCCAAAAAATCCCCCCAAAACTGAAAAAAGATCTGATTCTTCCGCCTAAACAGGAAGTGGCTTTTTTCTGTGCGCCTCCTAGTTTCTATGTGCCTCCTAGGCGCACAGGTTGTAATCCTAGCGGCCCTGATATCTTCTCCTACAGATTTTGTCGCACCGACATGAGCCATACATCAAAACGTGTGGAAAATTCTGGAATCGTGTGCAGGGACTTTTCTTTTAGGGATTGGGGTTTCTGAGATATCGGGGAAAAAGCGACCTGAAAAGGCCCATATTATCCTATGGGAGAGGTTTCGGCCCCCGGTGGATTGGGCCAATCTACACATCAATGTGTGCGTCCCGATGTGTGGGTCGTACGTGTAAAATTTGGAGGTCCTTGGTCAAACGGGCCCCGAGAAATCCCAAAAAAGGGAAAAAAGTTCCCAGAAGACTAGCAAAACACAAAAAGTACTAAAACTCAGGGCCCGTAGGTTGCACACTAACAAAACACACACCGAAACGTGTGGCTCGGCCAGACGGTCGTGGAGATGTGCATTCAGCTCAGTCGCTAATACAGTGTCAAAAAAATATTGACATTATTTCTTGAACCCTTCAAACACACTAGCAGTTTCTGCCGGCGTCACCGGCTCCTCTCAGTGTGAGAGGAGAGGGGAGGGGCTGCTGTGAACATGTGTTGATAGGGGTTGTGGATGGAGTTTTTAACTCGTTATTTCTCCTTCATCGATGAAATAATGTTATGAAATTTCACACACATATATTTGTCATGACCCAGCTCGTTAGAGGATCGTGACAAATTATAAAGAGCTGCACAATGGGCAAAAGTTCACAGAGGAGTTTTATTTTTACAATCCCAACAAAACCAATAAGAAGCTCCTAGCAGACCGACAACCAAAACAGGGGGAAAGCCAAGAGAGAGAGAGAAACGAGCCCAGCAATCCTCCTCTTAAAGTCTCCCGGTCCTAACGAGCCCACCCACAACAACATTGGTCATTGTCAAGTGGTACACATTAACGTTTGAATAGAAGCGGGTTTTGTCCGTTTCAGCAGCACTTTCAGGGTCACAGGTCAGCTCAGCGCTGGTGGGTATGAAGGTCGGGGACGGGCCAGAGTAAACAGGCCAGAGTGGACAGGCCAGAGTGGACAGGCCAGAGTGGAGGCACACAGTCACAATTTCTGTCAATATGTGTGTGTATTACAACAGTGTCCTCCAACGTAATTACAACAGCCATCTACTACTTTTGCTGCTGGAAAAATAAATAAATAAATGGGAGAGTAGACATGAGGTTAATAGAACAGATATTATTCACTGGTAAAGCAGCATAGAATTGATTACGTACAGTTTGAATGTGAAGACGGTTCACAAGTAATCACGTGACTCAAGAAGACTGTGTGAAGGCAGACTAAGTCAAAGCTAACCATTTCAGTCAATCAAAGTTGCATCAATCAGGCTTGATTTTAATTTGCGAGAACCCTGATTCTGTGTGCCTACCCTAGTTACTATTCTAGAAGCCCAGATACAAAAAGGGTAATAAGTGCACACCCTATAGGCACGCACGTCCGACCCAAAGCCCAAAACGTGCGTCCCAACGAGACGCTTGTATGTCTGAAGTTTCAAGGCCCCCAGCCAAATGGGTCCCCAACAATCCCCAAAAAGCTAAAAAATCTCCAATTCTCACACGTTGACACCCAAAAGACAAAAATAACTAAAACTTGGGCCTTGTAGGTCACACACCAATGAAACATACACTGAAACGTCCGGCATTGTCCATGGGATGTGGGTATGAACTTTCAACATAATGGATGTGTTGAAAAACCCGAAAAACCCCAGAAAACCCCAGAACCCGAAAAACCCCAGAAAAAATCTATCTTTATTTTTATTTTTAATAACCTGTGAGACTGTCCTAGAAGCCACGTAGGCTTTCAAGGCCCTCGGTTGAACGTGTGCCAAAAAAATCACAAAAAACTGAAATAGCTCCCATTCTCACACTTGGAGCTCAAAAAATGACACAAATCATAATAAGTGTGGGTCAGTGAAGTGTGAAGATGGAGTGAAAAGAGTGTGACCAGGGAGTGAAGAGGAAGTGACGAGGGAGTGAACAGGGAGTGAACAGGGAGTGACGTGGGTGGGAACAGGGAGTGATCAGGGAGTGAACAGGGAGTGACGTGGGTGGGAACAGGGAGTGACGAGGGGGGGAACAGGGAGTGATGAGGGAGTGAAGAGGGAGTGACGTGTGTGAGAACAGGGAGTGATGAGGGAGTGAACAGGGAGTGACGTGGGTGGGATGAGGGAGTGAATTGGGAGGGAACAGGGAGTGAAGAGGGAGTTCACAGGGAGTGACGAGGGGGGGAACAGGGAGTAATGAGGGAGGGAACAGGGAGTGAAGAGGGAGTGAACAGGGAGTGACGGGGGAGTGAAGAGGGAGGGAACAGGGAGTGATGAGGGAGGGAACAGGGAGTGAACAGAGAGTTAGGAGGGAGTGAACAGGGGGTGACGAGGGAGTGAACAGTGAGTGAGGAGGGAGTGAACAGGGAGGAAACAGGAAGGGAATAGGGAGTGAACAGGGAGGGAACAGGGAGTGAACAGAGAGTGAACAGGGAGGGAACAGGGAGTGACGTGGGAGTGAACAGTAAGTGATGAGGGAGGAAACAGGGAGTGAAGAGGGAGGGAATAGGGAGTGAGCAGGGAGGGAACAAGGAGTGAAGAGGGAGTGACCAGGGAGGTAACAGGGAGTGAAGTGGGAGTGATGAGGGAGGGAACAGTGAGTGAACAGGGAGTGAACAAGGAGTGACGAGGGAGGGAACAAGGAGTGATGAGGGAGGGAACAGGGAGTGATGAGGGAGGGAACAGGGAGTGATGAGGGAGGGAACAGGGAGTGAAGAGGGAGTGAACAGGGAGTGACAAGGGAGTGCTGAGGGAGTGAAGAGGGAGGG
>BJFM01001886.1:213874-228397 GCA_016586285.1 Arothron firmamentum | reverse complement strand
TGTGTGTGTGTGTGTGTGTGTGTGTGTGTGTGTGTGTGTGTGTGTGATGAGAGGCCTGACAGAATGAAAGTCATCGAGCTGAGTAAAGTTGGGTCCAGGCAGGACCCCCAGTGCTAATCAGGTTACATGATTAATGAGGGGGGAAATGGGCTCGTGTTGTATTAAGAAAAGTGTGTGTTTGAAGCCGGAGCGGTAGGTATCAGCAGCCTAATGCATCAGCCATCGACTGGACACCTGAGATCTGGGTCTGCTGGGCTGTTAGCTCAGTCCCAGCGGAGAAACGCTGCATCGATTCTCCAAAAATTCCTCCTCATTCTCTCGCTTCTTTCTTTCCCCTTTTCCTCCTTCCTGCTTTTTGGGACTGGACGTCCCTCTGCACATTTCTGACATTTCTTGCACACCTCCTTTGTTTCATTTAATCACTGCACCTTCCTGCCTCCTTTTCAGATCTGTCTTTCTCCCGTTTCTTTACCTCTCCCCACACTTTTGCACACATTGCACAATAGCAGCAGTGTTTTCCCGCAGTGATTTTTGCCTCTGTGTGATTTGAGTTTATTTCTGGCACGAGAGCAACGGCCAACACACAACCCTCGCAATGCAAATATAGAACAGTCATTTAATCTCTGCGACTCGTGGCCCCGTCGGCTTGTCTCGTATATTAAGTGGTACTCTGGCATAAAGGTTATGACTATTGCCTGAATCATTCGCTTGTCTGGTCTCCATAACAAGACAAAGGTCTGTTTCATTATTTATGTCCTCGAGTTTCCAGAAAACATAATTTTATGAAAGCAGCTGACAATTTTTGTGTCAAAAAACACTTAACTTTGCAAGCGGCGCTACCAGCTAACCACAGTAATAACACAGGGACGACTCAGCACATGGCTCCACCGAGTGAAAGTGAGATTTGTGTTTTAGCCAGCAGCCAATTAGTCGGCCCGCGTGGTTCTTTGAGGTTGACTGTATCTCGATGATCTCAGGGGAGGAGAGTTTTTACGTGCACAGTAGCTGCAGCGCCGGCCCGGAGCTGATGAGTGATTCTGGTGCAGCTCTGAAAGCAAACACGGCTGAAGCAGAGCCGCGCTTGTTTCCCCCTGAAGAAATATTCTGTTCTCTATCTTATCAGCGGCAGTGATTGCGATGCACTAAATTGCCGGGGGGAAATGAAAAGGTTTGGACTCATTTCTGGGGTTAGCGTGGCAGAGAGCAGGTCAGAGGGTTCCCAAAGCCATGAATTCTCTCTTTGGCAGCGTCCTGCGTGTTTCAGCGTCTTTAAAAGGGAAGGCATTTCTAAACAGCGAAAAAATGCTCATCAAAATTCAAGACCATAAATATGACACAAGGAGTTTTTCCTCCTGGTGGTGTCATTTGCTTTTGGTTTACTCCCCCGGTGAAGCAGCCAGAATTATGAATAATCAGAGCGTGGTCTGTTTGCTCCCCTCAACTGAACCATCATCTCCAATGAAACAGTTTACTCCAAAAAAGTTTGGCGACTTCTCTAACAAAGGAAAAGTATAAGGCGTTCATTAAATGAAAATAACCCCCGGCCCAGGGAATCAAAGCAACAAAGCCGGCTGGATAAATAAATAAATGAATGAAATGAAGATCATGAAATCAAGACGGAGGAATGGTGAAGAGACCACAAGAAACTCTTGATATACTGTATGGAAATAAAGCTGCAATATATAGACAAACAATTAGAGCATCCAGTCATCAGTAAAGATGATTCACCTTCATGTGTACACGCACACACACACACACACACACACACACACACACACACACACACTCCAGCTATGGCTTCTACAAGGAAAATATCTGTGTTTTCAAAGTATTACCAGTCATATTTTCATATTTCTTTCCCCTCGCTGTTATAATTTTCTCCCATGTCAAACAAATCAAAATGCCAAGACCAAACGAGGGCTGAGGGAGCAGCTCAGATTTTCCACTGTCAGGTTCGCAGACGCGCCTGCTCGCACAAACAGGCTCTGTGTTGGGAGACGTGACCTATGTGTGTCAGTGGATCTCTGCACTGTGGCTGTGCCTGCATGGGCGTGTTTGTTTGTGTGTGTGTGTGTGTGTGTGTGTGTGTGTGTGTGTGTGATGGCTCTGTGTTCATTTTAAGGTGAGTGAACAGCGCGCTTCATTCTGGTTCGGCTGCACTGAAGACGCAGCGCGGCTTCGCTATTTTTAATAAAGCCTCATAATTTCATGCAATCTCGGTGCACGTAATGAGCGAAGGGAAGACGTGAAGGGCTGACAGCACCGGCCTTGTTGGACTGGCTGACTGATGCTCAGAATAATGCTGTGTGTGATGTGGTACAAATGCAGTTTAGCTTTCATGACAGGAGATTTTGTCTGGGCCGCAGATGTTGAACCGCGCCAGAATCACGCTGCAGTTTCTACCCTCAGCAGACATTTTTCATCTGCTCGCGCACGGCAGAGGAGACCTTTTCCTCCTCTAGTGTGCACATGATGTATATGACGCACGTGAGAGATGAAAAATGCGCTTTAAAAAATCTATTTCAATGCTTAGCGGCAAAATTTTGGGTGTGTTGAATCTAGACCACCGGCCGTTTGTCAGACGTCACAAAAAAAAAGGAAAAATGGGAATGATGGACCAAGAGGCCATTTTATCACCCAAACAGGAAGGCCGGGCGATCCGCAGCCTCCCGGTTACATTTCCCCCCGGAGCGCCATCCGTCATCAAAGGGTCAGGGGTCGGAAGATTCATCAAAACAGTTTATGCAGCGTGAGGTACACAAAGGAGCCTCTCAGGATTAGAGATGGCCGCTGTGTTTATAGCTGTCTACATTAAGAGCGCGCCCGTCAACGCCGCGCCGGACTGGTGTGAACTCATCAACCATTCCACACGGCGGACGCAGGCTCCAGAGGGAGCGTCCACATTTGTTTTAATTAGCCTCTTATCAAACGCCACAAGGTTTGGCATTTAAAGCAAAAACAAGCCAGCCAGATTTTGTTTTTAGTGCTTTAGAGTCAAATAATGCAGCGTGAGATAGGGGAAATAAATTTTTGGGGGGCTGAATTAATCAAAAAAATACTTAGAGAAATTAATATGACACAAGTAGTAAATGAAAGGAAACTGCACGGCTGCTCCCAGCAGAGTTGCAGTAGTTTCTTTAGCCACGCTGCTCCTCCAGACTGCAGTTGATGCCCATCGTTGGCTGCCTATCAGCCAGTGAGGGAAAGAATCCTACCTCAAGATTCTTAACTCTATTTTGCACAGTCTTGGTTTTCATGCTGTCTATGTCATCGTCAGGTTCTGCGTTTGTTTGCAGGTTCTGGAGGTGCCAATACCAAGAACTCCCCCTGCAGCTGGACCCTGGCTCTTACTCTGCAGAGGAAAATCTCGCCTCCATGCAAAGAGTCCATATAAAGAATCTTCCTGCACCTCTCTCTGTTCTGGCCGTGCATTAGCTGATGTTTGGACACCTATAGGAGCCCGCCACTGAACAAGGAGGCCTGTCAACCAGGGGCTTCGGTAAACCGAGAGATTATCCAAACAGTGAGACACCGACTAATAAAAACAAGCTCTCCTTTCACCGCATTAGTGCTGCATTAGTGCAAGAAGTAAATGAGGCTCCGGCGGTCTGAGCGACGCACGGTCCAGAGCTGTTAAAGGGACCTTCTGTAAATAATTTGTGATTAACTGCAGGCTCCGTTTATGAGATACCGGGATGTTTCATGAAAACGAGACGCTGCGTGTGGCTCTGACACAGAAATACGCCAAAGTCCAAATTCAAATCATTTTACTCGCTCAGTGGGGGCTGAATTCCAGCCCAATTGTGAACAAATCAGATCAGATCAGATTAAAACTGATGTTTTGAGAATGATACAGATTAGAGGTCAAAAAGGTCAAACAAAGCCAAAAAAAAGATTTTTAACATTCTTTTCAAAATTACATTTGAAAGAAACTAACCAGTGAACACTGTTTTCTGTACTTTACACAATTATCAAATATATTTTTGGAATACAGTCAGCCTTTAAGTATTAAATATATCGTAATTAAAACAGCCTTTTCCCTTATTAAATGACAACATTGTAAGCGAAGTTTCCTGATTTTGGGACTGTGTCTGAATCAGGACAGTCAGTACAGTATGTTTCTGCCTCGGCACAACGCCCTCATTAATGATGTGAGCTGCTCATGGGCATAAACCTCAATTGCTCATGACTTTTATTAACTCCTACAAATTCAACAGCTGCCTTATTTTATTATTATTTAAGGCACGGAAAATGAAATCATCTCATTTCCTTTCGACAACCTTGTCTTTTTGTGAAGTTCCTCGAGTTGAATTAAGGGAAAGGTTTGTAGGCATTGAATCATTTATTTACACAGTAAAAAGCCTCCGTTTCCACCGGTGACCAGCACAGTGTTGGCGCCTTAATGCCCTCTAATCCATTTAGATATTCACTTTAAATGTGAGCTGGGGGTTAAGGGTTTAATTGAAAGCAAATTAGACGGACTAAAATAAATATGCATTGTGTGTAACTGTCAAATGTCCTTATAACTGTAGCTTTATGTAAATGTTTTTTTTTAACACCGGCAAATATAACTTTGCATAAATTGTCTGAGCATTTTATGCCAATAAAGTGATTCAGTGTGATGTCATTAGGGCCTAATGGCTGGTCTCGGAGGTGGGAAGGACACTGCTGGCAATAACGCTCCAGAGCAGGAATTTTCCTTTTATTAAAAACTGTTTGGGTGACTGGGAGTAAATTCATTATCTGACTCTATTAAGTCAGCAGAGTGGGAATAAACTCCTGACGAGGCGCCGCCGAAGAGCCTCGGGCGCTTTTCACCGCGGCTCATAAACAAATGAGAATCTTCCGATCAGACGCTCTATTCTGCTGTCACCAAACGTGCAGGAGTTAAAAAAAAAAAAAAAAGTCATATTTGCAATCAACAAATTTTTTTGCCTAAAAAAAAGGAAATGCAACTCATTTTTTCGAAACTAATTTTTCTGAAGACTCCAGCCGTCTGTGTTATCTTGTGTTGTGTAGCACATGTTCAGTGATCCTCGTTTATCATAACTACACCTACAGTCACTTATATCTGGGGAGGCAGCTCATCTTCTCCATCCTCCCATCTCGCCTGGCTTTAAAAACCCCTCTGAGCTGCTACATCCCATCTTCTCCCTCCACTTCATCCAGCGCTCTCCCTCCGCCGGCCTGCTTCTCTTCACAACCCACAATAATCCCCTGCAAGCGGCTCCCCGGCTGTCAGAGCAGCACGGCGGTGACCCGGCAGAGAGCAGATGAACGCGTCCACATCTGTGGGAGATTTCCTCTGCAGATAACAGCGAGCCTCACTGCTCTCAGGTCTGCTCTCTTCTCACTGCTGTCAGAATTCTGAAAGGCCGTTTTTATCTGCGTCAGAGCCGTCCGTGTTTAAGTGAGTTTAAAAAAAATGATACTATATCAAAAATTCTTTTGTTGTTTAACTGAATACATGAGCGCAGGGCTTCGTTTGACCTAGTCAACGTGTCCATTTCTTTCCTTGTCCTTTCGTGCTGGTTAAACTGGGCTCACTGACAGCAGCAGTGGGAGCCCACAGGGGCCAGACCGTGGGTCCATCAGGTCACGGCTTTGACCCGAGCTCTGTCACTGAGAAGGTTAAAGATGAGAAGGACATTTATGAAACGGTAAAAAATAAAAAAATCAGCTGATAAAACTCTAACATTTTGTCTTAGGGTTTGTTTTGATTTAGTCAGTTCTTCTTGATATTGATTTTAAAAGCACTGATGCTCCAGACCCTCGTCTCATATCAGGGTGCGTGTGATTGTTTTCGTTTGTTCCTCACAAACACACACACGCACACACACACACACACACACACTGTTGAGACTTGCTGCTCTGCTGTGAACTCGGTGGGCGGAAGGACTTTTTCTGTCGGCTGAGACCTGTTGAGCCTGATTTAAAACTGGCTGTTCCGCACAGCAGTCGTCCCTGCTGTGCTCCTCCGCTCACTTGACCCCAATCCGTGTAGCTGCATTTCTCTTTTCTCCGGTTTTCTGTTTACTTGCTGTTGGGAGACTTTAAAGTGCCTCAGAAGGGGGAAAAAAACCAAACCTCAAACGTTGATTTCTGCTTTGTTTGTGCCTCTTCTTCTAGCCGCGCCTTCGTGGGGACGAGGCTGCGCGCGGTGACGGCGCTCCACGTCAGGGGCCAATCAGGAACAGATGGATGGGGTGATGACCCCCTCCCCCCTTGGAGCAGCAGTGCAACTGTCACTCAAAATCCCAGCATGTGGGTTTGTGCACGAGTGTAGATTTGTGTGTCAGGAGATGCTGGGGCGGGCTGGGGGGGGGCTATGTTATGGCTCTGAGGGTCCCCCTGATATGAGTGACTGACACTCCTCCAACATCTGTTCTGTGGAAAATTCTCTCTCTTTCTCGCTAACGATCTCCCTGACTGTTCCCTTCCTTTCTGCCCCCCAGTAGACAAGAGTCAGATGATCTTTTTATTTTACAGTAAAGCCGAGAGGAACGGAGAAATTACATTAGGCCAGAATAAGATACTCCATTTACGATGTGGCTCTTTGCAGGACTCTGTGCCGCTGCTGACAGAGGAGGCTGCAGACTGATGCCTTTACCCTTCTCTTCTCCTTCCTCCCTCCCTCCTCCACCACCTCCACCCCATTCTTGATGCTCGGGTTACCCTCTGTCTATCAGGGGAGAGGGGGAACAGGAGGTGGGGTTGTTGTGATCAATGGCAGGAAACCAGACGATGGGATGGGAAGACGTGAAATAGATAGGCTCCATAACCTCTATACGGACCAGGATATCGCAATCATTCCCCTCTCTCTGCTCTCTCACACACAGTGGAAAACAGTCCAGACAGTACACACACAAACATAAATCTGACCACAAACATGCTGATATGTCCACACACACACACACACACACACACATGCACACACACACACACACACACACCGTGGTTTGCAGAGAGCACGTGCTGCAGGCCTTTAGGCTGCAAGCGAGCCCATTTATACACCCAAAATTAGCTTTATGCTAATCTTAAACATATTGCTTTCAGTCTCCTGAGGGCCACAAATTCCCATGCATGAATATACTCAGAGATGCAAAAGTGAACATCTCAGACAAGAGAAGAGTAATTGGGTCAGACAGAGAGCATAGCTGTCTCATTTCAGTTTATTAATTTGTGGTATTTTTATTAGCATTTCTCGTTAGTATTTTACGGTGGACAACACCGCAGCTATTTCCTGAAGGCATATATTAGCACAAGTACTTGCTGCTTGTTTAAACTCTATTCTTCTGGATTGAATTATGCAGTATTAGATTCCAGCAGAGTTATGAAACTAACACTGATAACAAAATGAGAAGCGGCGACTTCATTATAGAAAAAGATTGCGCTAAATATGATCCCGGAGATTTATTTGAAAACGCTCTCCCTCGGATGATGGGTGTACTCGCGGTTGGCAGGTCTGAGCAGGATGCATTAGGCGCGTCCGTGTGTTTGTGGACGGATACAGTGTGTGTTTCTAATCTAGGTGCTGCGGAGTGGACTAGCACTTTCTTGCCACTCCAGCTAATTCTTAACTCCTGTCAAAACACGGAGCCTTAAATTGAATTAAGGTCCCATGCTGTAGTCCCCGCTGAGCCCCCCAACCAGCGCCTTTAACACCCTACACTGCTCCATCACACACACACACACACACACACACACACACACACACACTGCAAACTGAGAAAAGTGTAAATATGGGGCCAGATCCACCTTCAAACCTGTTTGCTCTTAATTTACTGCAGCTGAAAAAGAATATTTTTAAGTGTTCATGATGCTGCAACTGAAACGTTACTGTGCTACATTTATATGTAGAAACATCTTTTAATCTTTGTGTTTTCATTTTTGCTGTCGTCTTTTCTCTCCACAAATTAGAAAATGAGAAATAAATAAAAAAAATTAATGTGAAACTTGAGTGTTTTTTTTATGTTTATTTTTTATGGTTTTTTTTTACTGTAAAATTAACTTTGCTAGACACAAACAGCCTCTTCAGCTACGGCAGCTTTTCAACAACCTCAAAATAAATAAATAAATAAATAAAAGAAGAGGAGGAATGCTAAAATGTGGCTCCTACGCTGGCCTTTATGGTGCACAGATATTAACCACTAATTCAGCCCATGCTGGACTGCGCGTGTGTGCTTTACACACGGCAGTTTTCACTCCTGCATGCATGCCCGTGTTCTGCGTTTCATCCACAGATTAGGCTCCAATTTGCTCTGTGCATTGTTGGCAGTTCGAATTTCACTATTAGAAATCATGTTAAAACAATATTGTCTAAGTGTGAGGGTCATTAATCATCAGCCTGACAAGAGCTCTGGACACTGTTGACGAATAATGAGCGCGTTGCTAACCTTTAATGCATTTGGGCTGCTGTTGGTCAGGTGGATAATTGGTCCAGCAGAGATGAAGGCAGAAAATAAATTCTGTGTTATTACTTAGTGCAGCAGACATTCATGCGTGGTTTAGTTTTATTTTACACTGTTAAGCAAATATTTAATTTAATGTTAAGTAATATTAAAGGTGTATTTGGAGGGCTGCAAAAAATTGCGAGTGAATTTTTTAAAAAAAGGCATTGTTTTTGATAAAAAATAAAGGCAAAAAACATTATTTACAGACGATGTCGGCGGCCTAAATGTATGAATGAGCTGCTGTTTTAGTTTGGCTCCTGCAAATGAGAGTTAAGTGGAGTGTGGGACATAACCTTTGCTTTGACCGAGTAAAAGGTTACTGCTGTGCATGTGGGTGGATGGTGAGCGTTGAGCATCGCAACCCAACACCAGCTCTTTGTCTGAGCTGCAGCTCAACACACTCCAACGAATCCCAGTCAGCCAATGTGTGTCGGAATGCTGATGACAACAGAACTCTTAGATGAATGATCCCATCCTGCGCTGTTCAACCTCTTCCTATTCAGAGATTTTGATGCAAGATTTCTTTAATGTCAATAATAAAATGAAAGAGGAGGCAGGGATCATTTTAGTGTTATTCCCTCAACAATTTCTGAGAAAACCATTAAGAAAAGATAAATTGGACATGTTTTACATGTATGGATGCATATACTGCATTTATTTTTGCTTCTGAATCGTTCTAAATATGCACAAAATACCAGGAGTGGCTACGCATGACGGTCAGAGACAGAAATCTCCCATAGGTAAACCTGCATAAATCTATATAATGTAGTATAGCAGTGATGATTCTTTGGTGCAGATCTGATGTGGAGCTCTCTGGTAATCATCTGCGTTCTGATGCAGAGTCAGAACTTAGCTGGCAGCTCGTCATGATTCCTGAAAAGATTACATTCAGGAATGAAAAGAAAATGAAACAAAAACAACTCCCAAGAGTGTAAATTCACTCTTGGGAAGGACACAGCTCTCTATGGAGCGTGCACGTGTGTCTGCGTGTGTGTGTATGTGTGTGTGTGTGTGTGTATGATGATGATGATGATGATGGTGATGGCCATGATGACGTTGATGATGATTGGTTAATTGCAGGCAGCTTGCAGATGCAGAGTAGAAGTTCTGTGTGTGTGTGTGTGTGTGTGTGTGTGTGTGTGTGTGTGTGTGTGTGTGTGTGTGTGTGTGTGTGTGTGTGTGTGTGTGTGTGTGTGTGTGTGTTGTTCACAGATTGTAGTGCAAAAGGAGTGGCCTGCGGTGGCTGTGAGAGGCATGTAATATGTTTAAATAGGGCAAAGTAGTGTTTGGAGAATTGGTAATTACTTACATCCCTCTCTGGTCATACGAACACTGTCCAGATCTCACCCTGTGCTCGACATACGTGCACATACATACACGCACATACACACAGGCAGATGAGAGCCAGTCAGACGTAGAGCATGCAAATCCACAATCAGTACCAGAGACTCTCACTGCCCATTAATAGTTGCCAGCAAGCGCACAGAAAGGAGGAGTGTGTGTAGTTTCAAGGCAAAAGCCGCATATAGAGTGTGTGTTTAGAAATGGGAGGACATTCTTTCCCATTTTTAAGTGACTCTGTGGTCCTCACAGCAGGGCCAAAGCTCACCAAAGATTATTCCCAATGCTCTACAATAGTTGGCTGCTGCACAACCTGGAAAGCATTTCATGGAAAAGAATAAAAACATTTATAGGGCTTTAAGCTGTAAATAATAATAATAATAAATGTATGTAATGATATAATAATAAGTAATAAATATCCTTTTAGTTGAGGAATTGAACACTAGAGCCTTGCTCTATTTAAATGTTTTGCATGGAGATTTGAATGGATTCATCTATGCTAGCAAATCTAATCAAATGAATGGAGTTATACTGAAAAATGTAGGTTTCACTTAAAAAATGCTTCAGTGTTGAAATTTGCTTGACCAAGGTGATTCGTGAGTGCACACACCTCGATGTTTGGATTCTATGCAGAATTTTCCTCACTTTCACATATCGGTTTTAAAAGGCTGATGGAGCTGCGTTTGTTTTAAAAGTGTCGGCCACCAAGCATGAAATCAAATTACACATAAAATTTGAAATGTGAATGTTTCCCTTCCTGGAACTGGCGTCTCGTGAGGCATCGTGCTGCGGCCACAATCCCACGTTTGGTGCACGAGGAGCGTTTGCTCAGTCATAACACTGAGCCTGATGGTGCGTTCAGGCCTTGGCAACAGCAGGTCGGGTGATGGGCGCAGATCGCATCCAAGGAGGCTTCTGAAGGACACAACGACCTTTTCACCCCAGAATCAATAAAAGACGCTCTTTCAGTGCTGTTTCTCCTGAAGTGTCCCGTTCAAGAAGCCTTCTGCACCTTTTTTTCCTGAGCGTTTCAGGAAAATGGACATGAAAATATACAGAATTGGCGGTAATTATATGTGAAGGTTTATTTAAGTTTAAGGGTAACGTGGAGGGAAAAAAGCAGACGGACACAGATCTGGATGAGGGTCTTGCGTGCGTGTCGGAGTGGGCTCAGCCACGCTGGGGTGCGTGGTCACGCGCGTGCCGTGTGCTTGATGATGTTGTCTGGACCAATCTAACCCGAGTGGATGGTTTGAATTTACTGGCCCACGACAGTCAAATTGTCCTAATCACTAAGTAAATAGATACTTCCCCGAGCTATCAGGGCACACACGCGGCCTGGAAGAGGCGGGTGTGGGCTTAAAGAGGAGAGAGAGAGAGAGAGAGAGAGAGAGATACCCTCCTCTTAATTGTTGTTTTCCTTTTTATTCCAGTCTATAAACACTCAAAGTAATCATTCGTAAGTGCCGCTTTGATTTGGGGGCGGGTGCCTGGATGAGGCTAAAGGTGCTTCGTGGGACTTATTCGGTTCCACGGTCGGGGTTGTGCACAGGGGGGCTTTTCCTCGCAGCGTTTGTGAAGCTAAATTGAAGCTGAGAGCTGGGGTAGGCTAAAGTTACACACCTTGTGCCCCCCTTTGAATGACTCGCCTCTAATCTAACCCAATCTAGCTTTCAGCAGACCTTATGGTGCTATATTTCTTTACATGTGTTAGGATTTAAAGATTGGAGCCCAACTGAGGATGAATGTTATCTACTGAAATGAATGAGATTTGTTTAAATGCTTTTAGCTGGAGTGAATCTTCTCCTCGCGTATATTTAATTAAGGTTTTTTTGAGGATTATGCCCTGAAATTTGAGTTTATCTCACTTTAAAGGCCCAAACGTGTGTGCACGCAAGAATAACACAGGAAATTGGCTTGGGTAGGCATGTGCAGCAAGGCATTTATATTGCATTATGTTGCTTACCCAATGCCTAACAAGTAGAATTCAACAGTCGACCAGTGTGTCCCGGCTGTGGTCGTTAGGAAATCCAATTAAAGACTGGAAACATTAATTTACAAAATCCAAGCTCAAAACACTATGTTTCTACTGTTGAACCCACTTGGAGTTGGTGGATTTTCCATAAACAACTTAATTAAACCAATTCGAGGGCCTGAGTAGGTTAATCAGTGACTGGAACATCAAGGTGTAGTTCAGGTCAGCAACCTTCCACTGGGGGATTAAATGTCAGTCAGGACTCCCGTCTGGAACAAGAGCACTGAGGATCCTGTGACACACCTGAAATCTCAAGAGGGACGTGTGTGAGTGTGTGTGTGTGTGTGTGTGTGTGTGTGTGTGTGTGTGTGTGTGTTGCATGTTAACTACTGGGGACCTGGCAGGGCTTGTAGGGACAAATGGCCCTTACAAATGTGGCAGTATTACTGATCTCAGGAGAATAGATCTGTAATTGATCTGTATTTGACATATTAGTGCAAAGTTCACGGCATACAGAGGCAATAAATTCCACTTTAAATTAGAGTCTGCACATGTTCTACTTATATTTTGACTACATGGATAAAGAATGTCGGGAGATACAGGCAGCAAAAGTTGACTTTAAGCTCTAAGATGGATCAACAGGCTCATTTTTTCAGTGATTACAGAAAAAATCTCCTGGTGATCTGCAGAAGTGTGTCATGTACTTCTATTACATAATGATATTTTTCTTTTAAATACCATAAAAGCAGACACAGATTTCCAGTTTCCATGTTCAACCATCCCCATCGTTCATCCAGTAATAACAGTGAGCCCTTTTAAAAGTGGTTTAAGAAAGGATAAATACAGCATAAATACAAAATTGTTGCCTAGAGGAGAAGAAAATACTATTGCAGCAGCAAATTGTGACTCAGCTCAAATAAACGACCTGCTTATACCGGGAGAAACCTGGACTTTTGGGATGTTTGGGGCCTGTGAATCCACCTGAGCAGCAGCCGTGAGCTTTACAGCCTCCGCACCAGAAACCACAGCCGAGCCTGAGCCGTAAACTGTAAACGAGGCAGCGCACCTCCAGCCCGCGAACGTGCGTCTCCCTCTCAGTGTTTATTGGCTCATTAGGATCAGAATTACAACATAATTGGTTTTGTGGTGTTCCCACAGCACAGAGGATCCTGTTACCCCTCATATGCATAATGAGTGAAAACCAAGATCCAGGCTTTGGGAGGGCCGTCCTGACTCTTTTACTGGTTTGTTCCGCTGCTTTACACCCTCCTCCCATCACACAGATGATTTACACCAACAGCTGCCAGCGTCACAAACGCATCTAAGTCCAACTCAGAGTCTAATAAGACAGAGATCACACAGTGATATTAACAAACAAGCTCTAACCATATTGTCTCTGTAAATGATGAATCAGCCATTATCGGCGGGGGAGTGTTGGCCAGTTAAAGATCCTTGTTAAAATACACCACGTTCCTCTTCTGTCGTTCTGTTTCTCTCAGCTCTTCCTGAATGAGTCCCACAGCGTTTCGCCTTCTTTTTTTCCCCCTTTAAATTGGCGTGCCTTGCAGACACATGATGTCAATCCCTCTATTTATTATGTTTATTTTGCTCTCCGCCTTCATAACACACTGGAAACGTAAGCCCCAGATTCTACCCGTGTGTCTTTTGGCTGGACACTCAACATGGTGACACCAAGGAGTCTATTTTCCTGTGTGAGTTTGTGTGTGCAGGTTACTGACAGATTTTTCTTTACACTTCGCATTAGCCATCAGAGCTGTGCGTATTTGTGTTTCTGCGGCCCATGCTCACTTGGCTGCTGCTGACGTGCGTGTTTGTTTGTGTAAATGGGAGTGAGCGTGTCTCTGCAGCCTTATTTGCAAATTTCTCTGATAAGAAATTATTGAGGTGCTCCGAATTATTTGTTTTTTTCCCGAAGAGATGATTTATTTTTGGGCGGAACTGTGTGTGCTTGTCTATGTTTTAAAGAAGCTTTAAAGTTGAAATTGAATCTCAGAGCAATGAAAAGCTCCCCTCATCTGCATCCGTGCACTTCTTAAACATGTTTATAAGGTCACTTTTGAAATAGTTGTGACATGCGGGCGTTTATTAGGCAGCTTTAGCTAGTAAACATCACAGAAGGGCCTGAATAAGAGTCACTACAGGGAAGAAATTAGTTCCAGAGAGAAAAAATGCAGCGGGAAAGGGTCAGGTCACAGAGGGTAACTGTATCTGAAGCAAATATTGATTTGTGGCTGGCTGCAGGACAATACCTCACTTGATTTTGGCAGACTGGGATGTTGGGAAAAACACCTATAATCTGTAGCGGGACCTGAGCTCTGAGGACAGACAGCAGAGGTGTAAAACCTGATAAATGAAAGGCTTATTGATAAGTCACAGTCACCAAGAACCTCATCTAATCGCTCAGGTTCCCAAAATGCAAATCAGCAGCACTTTCAAACATTTATCTGATACATTTTGGTCATCAAGGTGCGAGTCTGTCGGGGGCGATGCAGCGTTAATGCAGCAGAGAAAATTAATTGGATAAATTCTCAAGTTGTTCATTTGAGCCGAGGTCACGTGAACACTGGCAGACGCGACAGATTTGGTTTCCATCAGGCTCACCAGGGACAGATCCATTACAGGCCCGTCCCAGGCAGATCCCACACAAACACACACAAACAACATTCATGGAGGCACCTGTAAAGGCTGAGCACACACACGCACACACACACACACACACACACACACACACAC